>OY755176.1:0-120000 GCA_963576735.1 Bedellia somnulentella
TTCACGCCGTTTATCCCCGAAGGGGTTGGCAAATGTAGAAATACTTCTGAAAGACACGTGACAGCGCCACCTAGTGTCCAAAGTAGGTACCCTTTTGTTGTTTACAGACGTGATTATAAACATAACATAAACGTTCACGCTGAATATCTCCGAAGGGGCTGGCAGAAGTACTAATACTTCTGAACATCACGTGACTGTCACCTGGTGTTTAGAGTACCCACGTTCAGACAGTGTACTCACGTGATAGGAGGCAGGCCTATCGCCGTTTTGTACGAATACACTGTCACATGGTTAAGTTCAACTCGGCCATGTGGGTTTCCTCACGATGTTTTCCCTCACCGTTAACAACCATGATAAATTAACCACACACATGACTATAGAAAAGACAAATTGGTGTAAGCCCGACCCGGGATTTGAACTCACGCCTGTCTGTTCACGTCATGTCGTCTATATTTTAGTAATTCCGTCAAAACCCAAATTCACTCGTGATTGTGCAACATAGTGCATTTTGAATTGTAAGTAAAAATATAATAACAATTTTAACACTGCGAAGTCCGAAATTGGTAAAAGTAACATATACTTCACACCCCAATTTTATCCCATTAGGTATTGAATTTGTGATTTGTGAGCATAAACGTCGACCCATGTCGTACAGTTTTTTTAGTAATATTTTATATATCACTCTATCATAAGTTTTGCTCATATCTAATAGTAAACCAATAGCATGTTTTTTATTGTTTATAATTTTTAATGCTTCGTTTACATACTTGAAAACTGCTAATCCCGTTGATCGCCCTTTCCGAAAACCATTTTGATCGTCATGGAAAAGTTTGAATCTCTCACAAAAGTTGTAAACGCGATTGTACATAGCTGTTTCAAATATTTTCGAAAAAGTTGAAAGTAGAGCAACGGGCCGGTAATTGTCGCAGTTTTTATCACTGCCTGATTTGTGAAAAGATTTGACAATGGAGATCTTTAGAAGGTCAGGTACTATGCCCTCATTACATGATTGGTTTATTAGATAAGAGAGTGGTGATATTAGTTCTTGAGTACATTTTTTCACTAAAGATGGAGGTATCTCATCAAAACCGTAACTATGTTTATTTTTCATTTTCTGGATAATAGTATATACCTCTGCTGTATCTGTGGTATGACAGAATAATGAATTAATGGTGGGACCTAAAACCGGCCGACCGGAAGGAGTGTCACACCCTAGCTGTGGCGCTCCAACTGTGGTAAAATATTCATTAAAATACTTCGCTATTTGTATAGGGTTTTCGGTTAACGAGTCATCAATAGTCATCAATCAGTATCGCCTGTCGCCTATGTATTGCCAATCTAAATATAGTATAGATACTAAATCTATGCGATTTTATATAGATATATTGAACGGCTTTATTTTGACGACATATACACATAAATACGTAGTAAGGTATTGTATAGCTTATGGGAACAAAATGATATTCAGTTAGCAGAACCATGTTCAGTTTACAACACGTCTATTATTTTGTGAGTTTGTGTATCGCAGTTTCTTGCGATGTGGTTTATAAAGACGTTGTCACTGATAAAGGGGTAGTCAGAGGTTACAATTCTGATGCGGACAATGTGTTTTCGTTTTATGGTATACCATATGCTGCGTCGACAACTGGGGAGAACAGATTTAAGGTATATCATTTTTGTTTTGTTAAAACTACATTGAAATATGATAAAAAAATGATTTTATACACGGGTCAACATACGAAAATAATTTTAGAACACGATATCCTTATATTCCTAATCTATTATAAGAGGTATTCGGTAAAGTGAAGGATTATTGGTTTTTCTCCCAATATGATTTACAATGAAAAGAAATGCCCCAGAACTTGTGTCAACTTCTAGCCCTCTTACTTTTGAAATAAGAACGTGGTAATCTTATTAAACTTTTCATTATTAAAATTGTTTTGAACAAAATACAGTAAGCAATTTTCGAGATATAGCTTATTTTCAAAAACAAAATAACTTCACTTCATATAATAAAACAAAGTATCGTACCGCTGACTGTCTACTAGATCTTTAAAACTACCCAATCGAATTGTGTCCTGTTTTTTAAAAGATAATGTTTGGCCAATCATAGTGAAACACTTATACGAGTAATATGATGTAAATAAACTCATTTGTTGCATTTATATTTCTACCAAGAAGATCAAACAAATATTGTACAGTGTACCTACAAAAATATATATGGTAAATTTCTATCTCCTAAGAATATCTCATTAAATCTATTTTCTATTTTTAACTTTTACAATAGTATACTCGTATTAAGGACTAGCATTTTGTACCCGCGTGACTTGCGCCGGGTTGGGTCGCTAGTATAACTACGTTACACAAAATAAGTAACCATATTGATTTTTGAAAAAAAATATGATTGCTTATTTATCTCTATAATATTTCTTTCCTAACGTAGACTTGCTACTACGAAAAATTTCAACGATTAGTCCTTCTCCAGCTTAATCAATTTTATTACTAGTCGTACAAAAGTATAAAGCCTACATCAGCTTGAAATAATCTTTTAACCGAGAATATTTTGTTAAAGGGTCCTCAACCACGGTCACCATGGGATGGAGTCTTTGAAGCCACCGAGAAAAACATAATTTGTCCTCAACAGCCTTCTTTTTTGGATACTTTCCAATCAGTTAACAGATCACTGGATTGTCTCCGAGTCAACGTGTTCGCTCCAGACACCAACCAAACTGATCTTCCAGTGATGGTTGTCATTCATGGGGGAGCTTATCAGACTGGATATGGAATGAATTTTAGTCCCATGCCTTTAGTTCAAAGAGGCATTGTGGCTGTGAATTTCAATTACAGAGTAGGTAAATATTAACAGAACATACCTTACAAATTGACCGTAGAAATGTTTGAGACCTTCAAATGATGAGGCAAATGATGAGGCAAGATTACGGACGCTTGCTTCTTACCTAGCTGTTTATATCAGCTGTTTACTTTCAGTAGTTGCACGTTTGTTGTCAGACAATCTGGCTATTTCCGAGCTTTAGGATTCATTCAATCATATAAATTTTACAGGTGTGCAGGGGTTTTTGTGCCTCGGAACATCTTCTGCGCCTGGTAATGCTGGTCTTAAAGACCAAAACGCGGCTCTTCGCTGGGTGAAGACTAATATTGCCAAGTTTGGAGGAGACCCTGACAACATTACAATTAATGGAGGTAGTGCTGGAGGCACGTCTGCAGAATGCCAGTACACTAGCAGATTATCCAAAGGATTGTTTTCGAAAGTAATTCTAGAAAGTGGTTCCATGGCACCGAGCGGTGTTATAAACGTAGACCCATTAGAACCAGCTAAAAGTTTTGCGAACACAAGCGGGGCTATACAAATAGAAGATTTAGAAGAATATTACACATCTCTTGATGATGAAATGTTGAGTGTACAAACAAATGTGCAATTTCTACCTTGTATTGAAACTCATCAGCTCGAAGGAGTAGAAAAGTTTTTTGATAAACACCCAAAGGAAATATTAATGGGTAATGATTATGAGCCTAAACCGTTAATTACTGGCTTCACTCCGATGGAAGGATTACTATACGCAGATCAGTTTGAAGCAACAAAGGAAGTTATTCAAACAAACTTTTCATCTTTGCTTCCAACAGATATAATTTTTGCATCAAGTGAACAAAAAGAGGAAATTACACAGAAAGTCAAAGATTTTTACTTTCCTGGGGGTAATATTACAAAATTGGGTTATATTTATCTCATGACTGATACCATATTTGCGTACCCGCAAGTGGTTTCAGCACGAGTGCATGCTAAACAGCCTGAGCCGGTGTTCCTTTTTCTTTTCAATTATAATTCAACAGTTAATCTTCCGTCTATTATCAACTCTGATATCAAGGGTCCCGGCCACGTTGTATCAAGTCTTTTTGTGCAGGAATATGATTACAAACCAATTTACGAGAACATGACAGATACTGATCGCCTCATCCAAGAAGAACTCAGAGAGATGTGGATTAATTTCATAGTGCAAGGGTGAGCCTTACATTTTCATTTCTTTCAAATAATATTGTGAAATTACAAACCTCGACTACCTCTAAGCTCTAGGTAGTCATAGGCCTCCAAGTAAATTGTCTCAACAACTAACCACTATTTTTCTATGACTATTAAATGCTTAGTAATTGGCTTAGAGTAACAGTAATCCATTTTTCCCATGGGTGATTTTAAGAGGCGACTAGAGGGTATCGGGGCTTTTTAAGTAATTTCTAGCCGATGTTGTTGGAGACCCATCAAAAAAAACATTTATTTTACAATCTTTTCCCCACTTAACTTCCAAAATTGGCTAAATTTTCTAATTCTGAAGCTGGCTACCCCTTTAAAGGATTTATAGCCGTGAGTATATATAGGTATATGTGTGTATGTACTATTAATTACTTAAATTTTCGACTAAATAGTGTCTATGAATATGAATTACAACTTAGCTTATACGTTCTATTGATAACACCGATAGTCTAAGATTGTTTGTTCAAGGGCGTTAACCACGCTCTGTATATTTTATACTTGGTAGTTATTCATTTGGAATTGCTGCTTACTACTTTCTTTCATAAATCTTTTTCTCATAATATTTTCTTTAATCATCAAAATATGGATTTTAGTGTAACAACTAAACTGGCATATGCCATTCTACTTCTTTTGTGCCCTAAGGGAATTTAAATATTATGCTAAAGTCGGCAAGAGGGAAAAATATACTTTTTGCAAATCGGTCTAGATGGGAACGAAAAATCAGTTCAGGTTAGAAATACGGTTATAATTACAAACATTATATAGTTCTACAGTTATTTGATATAGTGAAAATAAATTAAACAATATATAGATTATAATAAAACGTTGCTGAATTTGTTCGCAGTCATTAGCTACAAACATTTCGACTAAAACAGCAGTAGTGGCTCCAGCGTAGACACACAACATAAAGACGTCAAGCATGTTAACGCTGACTTTGGTATTATTATCGATGCCGTCAGAAGTATACAAAACAATATTTATGTTTTTTCCAAAATAATATACATCAAATAACCGTAACGGTTAGACAAATTTTGATTAGATAAAGCAATATTTCTGGTAAATAATGTGAATATCTGTTTAAATTTAGTGCATTGTTTCCACTCATAATACGTCACTACTTGGTCAATTGTGTTTGTAATTAAATAGAACCCGTATCGAAATATTACACCTACTCGGACTATTATTATAAAGTCGGCTGAAAATAAGTTGCTGTTGTTGCATCCTACTCGTTTATAACTTTTCAAAATCAAGCATTATTATGGCTTATTCCGTTTATCCACCCTAAAAAATCCTCCCTAAGGCGGATATTCGGAAACGGGTACAGAAACATACACAACACAAAATGGGTCCAAGGAACATCGTGAACATTAAAATACTTAAGATAAACATACCTACGTTCTTACTTACAGTTTGAATAAAAATATCTTACAAACTTAGGGTCTTTTTTCTGTAAATGACTGTACGTAGGCAGGGTAGAAAATCGGAAGAACCATATTATATGCATTCCGGATATCCACCCCGTTCAGGGTGGATAGACAGACACGCGTTTCCGAATATCCGCCTTAGGGAGGATTTTTTAGGGTGGATAAACGGAATAAGCCATTATTATATTTCATGACACGCGACATGATAGTCCAGTGGGTAGAACACCCGCCCGAAAAACAGAAGGGCGTGAGTTCCAATCCTGGGACGGGCCTACACCAATTTGTCTTTTCTAAAGTCATATGTGTGGTTAATTTATCATGGTTGTTAACGGTGAGGGAAAACATCGTGAGGAAACCCACATGACTGACTTGTACTTAGTCATGTGACAGTGTATTCGTACAAAACGGCGATAGGCCTGCCCCCTATCACGTGAGTACACTGTCTAAGCAAAACGTGGGTACCTTCTCTGGAAACTAGATGGCGCTTGCCATGTGAGTTCAGGAGTATTGGTACCTCTGCCAACCCCTTCGGGGATAAACGGCGTGAACGTTTATGTTATGTTTATGTTATGTATTATATTTCATTCTTTTGTTCTATACAGGACGCGACAACATTTTCCTTCATGAAATGTCCCTATAATAAAGCTATATTTAGTGAATTGAAATTATTCATGAAATCAGGCCGAGCAAGCTTACGTTTTTAATTTATTTTTGCCGTTTTCCAGAAAACCTACACCCATCAATGCGAACGTGAGTATAGACTGGCCGGCGATGGCGGCGGATCAAGATGTCTACTTGAATGTAGACATGCCGATGTCGGTCGGTGTCGACCCGATACAGGAGCGAGTGAACCTGTGGGACCAGATTTATAACCAGACGGCTTCCAACTCTTTGACTACTGAGACTTCACTTGTTTAACCAATTTCGTTTTGTAAAATGATATCAATATAAATAAAGACAAATTTTTTTAATATTAATTTTACAATATTTTACTCGCCATACATTAAACTCAATTTTTTTACCAAATTTCAGCTCTCTGAGAGTTTTATTTTGATGATCGTGAGTGAGTGAGTGTCAGAAATGCGAAACTTTGGTTTCGCTTAACTTCGGAAGTAAATGTTCTACAGATTTCAAAATATGAATTTTAAGTATGTGATAAGAGCTTCTAGATAAGTTTCTGGATTCTGGTCTTATCTAGAGATTCTCAAATAGCCTAAAATGCAGCGCAATGGCTTCAGTAAAGTACGGCAGTGTTTGCTTTGCGCTCGACTTGGCGAGGTTTTTCTCACATCACTTTGCTGCAATAATAATTTCTAATAAGAAACACAACTATGCCCAACTTTTGCAAACTCTGCACGTTTGAAAAAAGCTAAACTAAATAATAAATACAATCAAACTAGTACAAATATATGAACAAGTATTAATTAAATTAGTATGATTAACGAAAAAAAACGGCATACATACATACATACATATACTCACGCCATTAGTTCCCATTGGGGTAGGCAGAGACTATTGATCGCCACTTCGTACGATCCTGAAAAACCTCTCTAGCTTCGTTTACATCCATTAATATTTTCATACATGCTCTTTTATTCTTCATACTTCGGACGCCTGCTTTTTTGAGCACACTCTCAATTTGGTCCAAGTGTGTTCTCCGTGGTCGTCCTCTACTAACATTACCATCCCATATACATATACTCACGGCTATAAATCCCTTACGGGGTAGCCAGAGGTTTGGAATGAGAAATTCCTTAGCCACTTTTGGATGTTGATTGGGGAAAAGATGGTAATAATAAATGTTTTTGGTGACGGGTCTCCAACCGCATCGCCCAAAAGCCACTTAAAAAACCCATATACCGTTAGTCGCCTCTTACGATCACCCACGGGTAAAAAGGGGTAGTGTTATTCTAAGCCGACACCACACGGCAAAAAAACGACAAAAAAGTATAATAGATACTTTTCCAATATAATAGTTTTGGATAACAAAAAGTGACTGTTTAAGAAGTTCCTATACGAAGACGCAGGTAATATAAAATAAACACTAAAGAAGCAAAATTCATTGGAATTGAGAACCCTTTCTTTTTTTAACTTGATTATCAGAGAGGGCCAAGAGAACTTTCAATAATACACACGGGATAAGGGAAAACCTTAAAAGCGGCACCAGCTAAGTAAAGGGTTAAGTTTGGAATAATATCTATAGGTATTTAAAATCGTTCCGTTACTGACTGACTGAACCACTGACAAATTTGACAGGTACATAGATTTAGTGCTGTAGTTGATCACCAATAGAAAAATTAACCTGAAATTCACACGATAACGGATTTTACAGATTTTTGGTCTAAAGACTCCAAAACAACTATAAACGTAAATAAGGAAAGGATAACCCGAAACTCTAACGGGAATAGGAATTACAGGAAATCAATAAGTTAAAAGTTATAGTTTGTAACTGTGTAGCAATGAATAAATGTGTTTCTTTCTTTCTTTCTTTCTTTAATAACCAACTCGCCATGCGATCGGAATTTCATATCAGGTTCAGAACAAACGTAATTGATTGTAGTTGGAGTAAAATGTGTAATCGTTAGTATTGTAATCAAAGGGGTGTGTGTCCCACGACATTTTGTCTCTCTTCTCTCTAACTAACGTCTTTTTCTTTCTAACAAATTGCAGGAGTGTTTTGACAAGAGACAACTGCGGAATTTTTAAATACTAGCATACATAACTTAACCGTTTGTAGTTTCGGCACTACTCTAATGAGTGCCGTGTAGTGCCGGCTTAGATTGTCACTACCCCTTTCTACCCACGGGTGTCGTAAGAGGCGACTAGGGGTATTGGGCTTTTTTAAGAGACCCATCACCAGCGATACTTTATTTCTACCGTCTTCTGCCCTATCAACTTCCAAATGTGGCTCAGGAGTTTTCCGCTCTGAAGCTCTGGCCACCTCTTTTTGAGATTTATGGACGTGTGGGAGTCATGTTAGAGCGCACACTACTGCGGACTCAAACGCACATAGCAGCGTCTCACTCATATTCCTACATCGCGGAGTGTAAATGGTTTTCGAGTTAAGCATAGATACAAATTATAAGTTGGTACACAGCAGGGTGTACTGGCCAGTATATCTTTGCTGCTTCCACAGTGGTGACCCCTCGATAAGAACACACGCTTCCTTCTACTAAATTTCTCGATCTACTCGCAACTTCTATTCCTCGCTTACCTCACCACACCATTCATTCAGCAGAGCATCTACAGGCATGCAATCACCGGCCTCATTGCTCACACTGAATTTGGTAATTGGTTATAGGTACCTCCTAGCTTTGATATAGATAGATAGATAGATAGATAGATAACTCGTTTATTTATGTTAACATAAAACCACATACAATATGAAAATCAATACATAAAGTGAAAAAAAAAAACAATATTTTAAACTTAAAATTAGTGCTATGGTAACACAAACTAGGTCCTAACTCAGTGCTTGATATTGCCAAGTGGCAAAACACTGGTTTTCAGTTAAGGCCTACACTACACTACACATAATTAATTAATATATAAACAAAATTATCTGTGTCTGCAACATTTGAAGTAAACAAAATTGAATAAATAGTAAAGGAACAGACAGTAAACTAAACGAATGCACAACAAAAAAAATAAATAAAAAACAATATCTTTTAAAATTATCTTTAAACATATTCGCTTAGTCTCAGAACATTAAATAATTAAAAGAACAAGAAAACATTATCAGTATTCACAAATTCTCAAGTAAAGGTTCACATGAGAAAACCAAGCAATACATTTATACATTAGTTATTTTTATTATTTACTGGAAGTTTACTTGCACGTGTGAGAAAGTCTTTGAGATATTAATCGATGTGGTGTGTACGCATAAATAATAATATTTATTTATTTACATCCCACACTATATTATTTAATTTATGTCTACTTAGTATTATTTATTTATACTATTAATACAACACACGTAAAAATTAAATTCATACACACAAATATATTTACCTACATTTAGCATAATTATAATCATCATAACACACGCATACAGTTATCGTCGCGCAAGATCATCTCGATCGAGCCACGATACTGTAGCTACGCGCAACATTACCACCTCTGTTTTACACACACACAGATGCGCGCCTGCGCAAGCGCCAGTGGTAGGGATGCGTCGCCAGCCGGTCATGGTCAAGGTTACGCCAGTCGTTAACTTGATTTCTTTCTCGCTTCTCGCCGCCTTACTCAATAATTTGTTTCGCGAAGTATTTTGTTATCCTACTTTGTGCTATCTGTTATTCTATTCTGTGTTCTATTCTATCATTCATATCGTACTATTATCCTTCTATTAATTTGTGAGTGTAAATTGTGTTTGTGTTGTCTACGGATTAAAACATTGAACCGTAAGTGAGGACTTGTTATTTAGTAGCTAGTAAGTGCTATTCACTACCTCACCACCACACATCTACCCCATACTGGTGACCCTCGAAGAACACGTGGAAATATGAGTGACTCAGAATATGACGACACGCAAGCCGGCGGTGTTACTAAGCGCGCGCATACAAAGAAAGCAATGACCAGTAGCGCATTTACTGACTCACCCACATCATCGAAAATGTCGTAGAAAATACCAACCTTTTCACCAGATGATCCTGAGATTTGGTTCGCGTTATTGGAAGGTCCGAACGACCAAAAATACCATCACGTGGTATCGAATATCGATGTCACTCAGGCGAAAACGGTACGAGACGTTATTATTAACCCACCCGACGACAATAAATATAGAAAAATTAAATCGGAACTGATTAAACGGTTAACCGCTTCCCGCGAAAACAAGGTGCGACAATTGTTGACGCACGAGCAGATCGGTGATCGGAAGTCATCCCAGTTCCTGCGTCACCTGATGGATTTGGCCGGACCTGATGTTCCCGCCGAATTTATTAAATCCATTTGGAGTAGCCGACTGCCACCATCCATCCAAACTGTTTTGGCGAGTCAACCATCCCTGGGACTAGACCAGCTGGCCGAATTGGCCGACCGCGTCCAGGAGATTAGTGGTTCTCACCAAGTTGCTGCTGTCCAGCCGTCTACATCTACGGGAGCCCGAACGAACTTTGCAGTGTCTGAGGAATAGGCCAAACTACGGCAGATGGTGAAAGCTCTCACCGTGAAGCTAGATGAGCACACTCGAGCCTCATGTTGCTCTGCTAGCCGTGGAAGACCGCACGAACGACGTCGATCTTCGTCACGTCAGCGAAGCAGATCCAGCTCCAGTTACCAGAAGCATCCGCTCTGCTGGTACCATGCGAGGTTCAGTGCAGATGCTCGCCGGTGCATCAAGCCCTGCAACTTCTCCAAGGCGGAAAACTCCACCAGCAGTCGTTAATGGCGACAGATGACTGCTGTGCCTCTTCAGGTCGCCTCTTCGTCACCGACCGCAGTACGAGTACCCAGTTCCTAGTGGACACTGGCAGTGACCTCTGCGTCTACCCTCGTTCTGCACTTCGGGAGCGTCGAGCCAGGACAGACTTTCAACTCAGCGCAGCCAACGGAACGACCATTGAGACTTTCGGTTTTGTGCAGCTAAGTTTAAATTTAGGTTTAAGGCGTAGTTTTGCTTGGCGATTTATTGTAGCCAATGTAACAAAACCCATAATAGGTGTAGATTTTCTTAGCTTCTACAATTTAATGGTTGATTGTCGCAACCAACGCCTTGTAGACAATACAACTACGCTGTCTTCAGTTGCTTATATGGCTAAGGCTGACATTTTTTCTGTAAAGGTTACGACTGGCGATAGCATTTACCACAGTATTCTGGAAAAGTTTCCAGATATTACACGACCTGCCGGCACACCTAACATCACAAAACACAACACAGTTCACCACATTAGAACTACATCTGGACCTCCTATCTCGTGCACACCACGAAGACTAGCTCCAGATAAACTCAAAATTGCAAGGCAAGAGTTTGAGCTTATGCTCAGTAACGGCACAGCGCGTCCTTCTGAGAGTCCTTGGGCTTCTCCCTTACATTTGGCTCCAAAGAAGGATAACGGTTGGAGACCCTGTGGCGATTATCGTTTGCTCAATGCAAGGACTATCCCTGACTGTTATCCTATTAGGCACATTCACGATTTCGCCCACAGCATTGCTGGTTGCACTGTCTTTTCTAAAATCGACCTTTTAAAGGCATACAACCAAATTCCCGTTTTTGAGGCCGATATTCACAAAACAGCGATCACTACACCCTTTGGACTGTTCTAATTTCCATACATGACCTTCGGTTTACGAAATGCAGGTCAAACATTCCAAAGGTTTGTAGATGAGATGACCAGAGGCCTTGACTTTTGCTATGCGTTTTTCCAAGGACAATGAGGAGCACAAAGAGCACCTGCATCAGCTGTTCACAAGAATGCAGAACTACGGCCTTGTCGTGAACACCGCAAAATGCGAGTTTGGCGTACCAGAGGTAACATTTCTTGGCTACCGTATCTCTGCGTCAGGCACCAAGCCCTTAGAGTCAAAGGTGGCGGCCATTAGCGACTACCCTATACCTCAAACAGTAAGGCAACTCAGGCGATTTTTAGGTATGATCAATTTTTATAGGCGCTTCATACCTCAGTCCGCTTCAATCCAAGCTCCCTTGAACGCTTTGCTCACTGGTTCTGTTAAAGCATCTCAACCTGTTGACATCACCAGTGATGCTTTAACAGCTTTTGTTAAATGTAAGGATAGCCTCGCCAATGCTACATTACTCGCCCACCCAGATTGTGAAGCCAAACTTGCTCTGGTAACAGATGCATCTGATTTGGCAATGGGAGCAGTATTGCAGCAATACAAAGATGGTGAATGGCAACCCCTAGCTTTCTTTTCGCGGAAGTTGAGCCCTGCTCAACAAAAGTATTCTCCGTACGACCGCGAACTCCTAGCTATCTATGAAGGTATCAAATACTTCCGACACATGTTGGAGGCCAGGCACTTCATTATTTACACAGACCACAAGCCGATCAGTTTTGCTTTCAGTGAAAGAAAAATTAACTGTTCGCCTCGCCAGTACCGACACCTCGACTACATATCGCAATTTACCACAGATATTAGACACATATCTGGTAAAGACAACGTTGTAGCCGACCCGTTGTCACGCATTGAGGAATTACAGGCCCCATTAGATTTAAATGTTTTAGCTTCGTCCCAGAGCTCTGACCTGGAGCTATCTCAACTTCTAGGTGGTGAATCATCACTCCGCCTTAAAAAAATTATAGTCCCCGGATCAGACTCCGAAATCTACTGTGACGTCAGTACTGACTCACCTAGACCTTTCGTCACTAAGCCCCTTAGGAAGCGTGTTTTTGAAAGCCTCCACAGTCTCAGTCACCCAGGCGCAAACGCCACAGCCAAACTGGTTGCTGAGCGTTTCGTTTGGCCCGGTGTGCGCAAAGATTGTAGGGCGTGGACACAGCAGTGCTTAGCCTGTCAGCGTGCCAAAGTACATCGCCACGTGTATTCACCATTAGGCACTTTTGATCTACCCCGTGCGCGATTTGCTTTCATTCACGTGGACATTGTTGGCCCTCTTCCTATTTCACAAGGCTTTCGTTACTGCCTCCCTGCCGTGGATCGTTTCACGCGCTGGCCCGAAGTCACGCCAATGGCTGATATGACAGCAGAAACGGTTGGGAAGGCATTAATATCGTGGATATCCAGATTTGGATGTCCTAGTGATATTGTCACTGATCGCGGACGACAGTTTGAATCTTCCCTATTCCAATACCTTGGAAAAGTGGTCGGATTCAAGCATCGTAGAACCACCGCGTATCACCCAGCCTGCAACGGCCTAGTGGAACGATTCCATCGCCAGTTGAAAGCGGCCATCATGTGTCACGCTGACGGCAACTGGGTAGAAACCTTGCCCCTTGTCCTACTAGGCATTAGGAGTGCATACAAAGAGGACCTAAAAACGTCATCAGCTGAGTTGGTTTATGGTGAACCGTTACGGTTGCCTGGTGAATTTTTCCAGCCCACCACGGTCACACAATCTACTGACATATCGGATTTCACTTCCCGGTTACATCTAACTACAGCTAAATTACGTCCCTCACCCGCAGCTCGTCACTCTAAAAATAAAATATTCGTCCACAAAAACCTTTTAACGTCCAGCCATGTATTTTTAAGAGACGACACGGTTCGAACATCATTTAACCACCATATACTGGTCCGTACGAAGTGTTAGAACGTAATGACAAATACTTTAAAATTTTAGTAAAGGGTAAAACCGTGACAGTGTCCATAGACCGCCTTAAACCAGCCTATACACTGTTAGACCAGTCTCCTTTACCTCCCTCAACCCCCGCTCCCATTACCCCTCATACTTCCTATTCAGAACCCTCTCCAGATCCACTACCTGTAGTCCTTATTCCCCAAGCTCAGGATGACGTCATAAGGACACGCTCGGGCCGTGTAGTCCATTTTCCCGATTTTTATCGACCCTAACCATGTCTTTGGGGGGGAGTGATGTGGTGTGTACGCATAAATAATAATATTTATTTATTTACATCCCACACTATATTATTTAATTTATGTCTACTTAGT
This sequence comes from Bedellia somnulentella, assembly GCA_963576735.1. Taxonomy (NCBI): domain Eukaryota; kingdom Metazoa; phylum Arthropoda; class Insecta; order Lepidoptera; family Bedelliidae; genus Bedellia; species Bedellia somnulentella. Next base: position 14,062 of record OY755176.1, read on the forward strand.
ATTATTTAACATAACATAACATAAACGTTCACGCCGTTTATCCCCGAAGGGGTTGGCAGAGGTACCAATACTCCTGAACTCACATGGCAAGCGCCATCTAGTTTCCAGAGAAGGTACCCACGTTTTGCTTAGACAGTGTACTCACGTGATAGGGGGCAGGCCTATCGCCGTTTTGTACGAATACACTGTCACATGACTAAGTACAACTCAGCCATGTGGGTTTCCTCACGATGTTTTCCCTCACCGTTAGCAACCATGATAAATTAACCACACATATGACTTTAGAAAAGACAAATTGGTGTAGGCCCGTCCCAGGATTGGAACTCACGCCCTTCTGTTTTTCGGGCGGGTGTTCTACCCACTGGACTATCATGTCGCTTAGTATTATTTATTTATACTATTAATACAACACACGTAAAAATTAAATTCATACACACAAATATATTTACCTACATTTAGTATAATTATAATCATCATAACACACGCATACAGTTATCGTCGCGCAAGATCATCTCGATCGAGCCACGATACTGTAGCTACGCGCAACATTACCACCTCTGTTTTACACACACACAGATGCGCGCCTGCGCAAGCGCCAGTGGTAGGGATGCGTCGCCGGCCGGTCATGGTCAAGGTTACGCCAGTCGTTAACTTGATTTCTTTCTCGCTTCTCGCCGCCTTACTCAATAATTTGTTTCGCGAAGTATTTTGTTATCCTACTTTGTGCTATCTGTTATTCTATTCTGTGTTCTATTCTATCATTCATATCGTACTATTATCCTTCTATTAATTTGTGAGTGTAAATTGTGTTTGTGTTGTCTACGGATTAAAACATTGAACCGTAAGTGAGGACTTGTTATTTAGTAGCTAGTAAGTGCTATTCACTACCTCACCACCACCCATCTCCCCCATACACCACTGTGGAAACAGCAAAGATATACTGGCCAGTACACCCTGCTGTGTACCAACTTATAATATGTATCTATGCTTAACTCGAAAACCATTTACACTCCGCGATGTAGGAATATGAGTGAGACGCTGCTATGTGCGTTTGAGTCCGCAGTAGTGTGCGCTCTAACATGACTCCCACAGACGTGAGTATATATATTCGCTGTGTAGTTCCGGCTTAGAATAGCACTACCCCATTTCTTTCATTTCTTTTCATTTCTTCCGGTGGGTGTACGGAAGAGGCGACTAACGAAATTGGGGGATTTTGAGGGATTTTTGGGCGATGCGGTTGGAGACCCATCACCAACAACCTTTATTTTACCATCTTTTCCCTACTTAATTTTCCAAAAGTGGCTGAGGAATTCCTTAGCTCTGGCTACCCCTACTAGGGATTTATAGCTGTAAGTATATACATACATACATACATACATATTCTCACGCCGTTAGTTCCCATTGGGGTAGGCAGAGACTATCGATCGCCACTTTGTACGATCCTGGCAAACCTCTCTAGCTTCATTCACATCCATCAATCTTTTCATTCTTATGCTCTTTTATTCTCCGTACTTCGGACACCTGCCTTTTTGAGCACATTTTCTATTTGATCTAAATGTGTCCTCCGAGGTCATCCTCTACTAACATTACCTTCCACATTGGCTCTTTAGACCTCTTTCACCACTTTACTGTCATCCATCCTCTCTATGTGCCCAAACCATCTCAACATTCCTTTTTCTATCTTTCTTACAATATCATCTTTTACACCACACCTTTCACGAATCACATCATTCCTCACACGATCACATAACCTTACATTACAAACTTTTCTGAGGGATCTCATTTCTACTGTATTCACTCTGCTTTCATGCTTCTTCTGCCACACCCAATACTCACTGCCATACATAAGCGTAGGAACGAGGACAGCATCATGCACAGCCATTCGGGCCTTTTCGGACACCGATTGACTAGACATGAGACTATCCAGTGCTCCATTTACCGCATTACCCTTTTTTACTCTTCTTTCAATGTCTTCACTTTCCATCCCTAGTAAACAAACTTCCCAGATATACGAACTCTTTCACTTGTTCCACTTTCTTACCATTGATCTCAATCACGCATTCAGTCATATTCTCCTCTCTCTCGAAAACCATGGTTTTGGTTTTATCCACATTCACTCTCATTCCTTTTCTTTCAAACGACGCACATGCAATATTCATCATCTCTTGCAACTCTTCAACCGACGATGCAAGTAACACTTGATCATCAGCATATAAGAGGCATTTGATGACGAATCCACCCATTCTCAGTCCATAATCACTTTCACGCAACTCTATCAGACAGTCATCCATGAACAAGTTGAAGAGCCACGGAGAAGCTACACATCCCTGTCGGACACCCCTAGAGATACCGAACCAGTCTGTGTTTTCCCCGTTTATTCTTACACATGCACTAGAATCCTCATAGAGTGATACCAATGCACGTATAAGTTGGATCCCCAAGCCGAACTTGGATATCACCTCCCACAAATACTTCCTTACCACCCTATCATACGCCTTCTCTAAATCTATGAAGGAGCAATACACCTTTCGATTCTTGGCTAAGAACTTTTCAGTGATGCTCCTTAAAGAGAAGATTTGATCCATACATCCCATTCCCTTTCTAAATCCTGCTTGCACATCCCAAATTTTGTCATCTATTTCATTTATCACTCTTTCAATCAATACCTTTGCATACAATTTACCGACAACACTGAGTAGGCTGATTCCTCGGTAGTTTTTAGCTTCCTGGTGTGACCCTTTTCCTTTATATAAGGGCACAATTACTGCCCTACACCAATCTCGTGGTACTTTACCACTCGACCAACACTTTTGAAAAAGGAAGTACAGCCAGGAAGCCACCAACCCTTTACCAGCCCTCAGCATTTCGATACTTATCCTATCATACCCTGCCGCTTTCCCTCTTTCATACTTTTCAATGCTTTCATTACTTCTTCCATACTGATCTCACTATCACTACTGTCACCCAATTCCTCATTCCAGTCAACGTTGCTGCCAATTGGCGAAGAAATAGGTGAATCCTCTTTTCAAAGAGTCCCTCAAAATAGTTCTTCCATACTAGTCTTATGCTACTTTCATCCGTCGCCAATTCACCCTGTTCATCTTGTTCATCTCTCACAACATTCACTCTCGTGTTTTGGGAAACTCCCTTTTCTTTCCGGATATATTTCCAGAATAACTTTTGTTATTCCGGAAATTATCAGAGAGTTTCCTCTCACACCATTCTATCAGATCACGCTTTTTCTTTTCTATTTTCTTCTTAACCTCATTCTTAACTCTCTTATATTCATCTTCACTATTCTTCACTACATCATCTGTTACTCTCGCATCCATACGTTTCCTAGCTTTAATCTCTAGTAAATCTAACCAAGCTTTCTTCTTATCTCCAACTGCCTCTTTCACATCTTTATCCCACCAACTTGTTGGTGGTCTATTTATTCTTTTACTCAATCCACATACTTCCGTCGCACATTCAACCATTGACGATTTGAGCACATCCCATACTTCTTCTATTTCCAATTCATCCTTCATCTCCACGCAACTTAGCCTGTCGTCCAATTTCTTCATATATTCATCTCTAATATTTTCATCCTCTTCCAATTTCTCCACTTTTATTCTCGCAAATTCAGTTGTTGACACTTTGGCCCTGTGACGCCAACGCTTGCACAGTCCCCTCAATCGTGATATCACGAGGAAGTGATCTGTGCCAACGTTAATGCCCCTGTAGACTCTGGTGTCAACAACCTTTGCTCTTAGCCTTTCATCCACTATCACAAAATCTATCATACTTCTCTCGCTTCCCCTCTGTCTAGTATACATATGGATATCTTTGTGTTCAAATAACGTGTTCGTAACACAAAGATTCCTCCCCAAACATACATCAATCACTTTCTCCCCATTCTCGTTCACTCTTTTATCACCAAACTTTCCTAAAACTCTTTCACAACCGTTGCGTGACACCCCAACCCAACCATTAAAATCTCCTAACATAACGATTCTCCCATTCTGATCACACCCATTCGCAACATCGTCTAACAAATTCCAAAGCTCCTCCCTCCCGGATAGTGATTTGGACATGTCCGGAGCATACACACAAATTATGCGCATCCGGACCAGCCCCACTTTCACCTTTATCCATAGGATAAAGGATCTTTCATGCACTTAGCCATCCTTTCAGATATTAGAAGTCCCACGCCTTGGCAAGCTCTGTCACTCTCGGCAACTCCCGACCAGATAGCTGTAAATGGGCCAAGTTGTGAAACCTCTTTTTCCTTGCGCTTCGTTTCATTTACACACAGAAAATCTAGGTTTCTTTCTTCCATAATCAAACATACTTCATCTTATTTATCATGCATCCCTCCACACACATTCATCGTACCAAAGCGGGTCTCTTCAGCCCACTTTTCGCCCCGCGAGGAACCACGGCGTGATAGGTGGCGAGCCACATCGCCGCCATCGTGTTTTATTAATGTTTGGAAACACATTTGGACCCCACGAAAAGCAAGGGAAATAAACTGTCCGCCTAGCCAGAGCCCCGCTTGACTAGGTAAGGTCAAGTAAGTATATGTATGTATGTATTTATACTTGTTTACTCAAAGACACTCAACGGTGTTCTACTAAAGCTGCAAGCATTTTACTTGAAACTACGTGTAGTTTAGTTAATCCCTGCTGTCAAGTGACATATCACATAAGGTGAATATGAGATGCTATGCGATGCTACACTAACTCACTCACATGAACTATTTACCATTTCCACTTCTTACCTTGTGGCTAAGAAATAACCATCTTCCGAGATTTCAACAAATGTGGCTTTAATATTAGTTGCCCAAGGTATTTACAGTCTTAAACAATTTTACAATAACAAGTTACTACTTAAATAAAAAAAAACAATCCTTTATTCAATACTTTTTCCCTATTCAACTTCTTTATATTTTTATGTATAATTAAATATTCTACCCCCTTTAGACTCTAACCAACCCTCCAGCAGATGGCGTACTCTGGTTTAAAACAATGCGCTGCAACTCGCAGTACTTTCCCTGAGATCAAACAGTGGCAGTTTCTCAAACAGAGAATATGAAAAGAACTCCGCAAACAATGGTAAAGCGCGGCCCTATTACTAAGCCTCCGCTGTCTGTCTGCCTGTCTCCAGGGTGTATCTCATAAATAATCAACAGCTAAATAATAGCATAATTGATAGCTAGAATGCTGAAACTTTAACTAATAATGTAGTTCCATTGCTGCTATAACAACAAATACTAAATTATTAAGGGGTGTCACGATACAATAAACGTGTATTTTTAGTATTTTTATGCTTAATACAAAAAACGGTAACAATTAGCTAATATATTACATTTCAAAATAAATATTTAAATGTGTGATTTTTTATAAAGATGATAGTACGGAACCCTTAGTGCGCGAGCTGACTCGCACTTGGCTAGTTTTTTTAGAAATTTACTGCTATCTATTATTTGTAAACTAAAGCGTACATATATTTTTTCGTTTGTAAAAAATATGTTTTTTATTATATTTTGTTGATTAAATATCTTGAGAACAAAGCATCAGAAATCGAGACATGATACATATAACATACATACATATACTCACGGCTATATTTCCCTAGAAGGGGTAGCCAGAGCTAAGGAATTATACATTCCTCAGCCACTTTTGGAAGTTGAGTGGGGAAAAGATGGTAAAAATAAAGGTTTTGGTGATGGGTCTCCAACCGCATCGCCCAAAAATCCAATAAAAAGCCCCAATACCCTTAGTCGCCTCTTACGACATCTGTGGGTAGAAAGGGGTAGCAACATTCTAAGCCGGCACTACACGGCATATAAATTTTAGATAATTTTACGTACTTATTATACCATTAAATTATATTTTTATAAATATATTTTAATTTATCTAAGCATGCTGAAAGCCTAATTTCACGCATGCAAAACCTGCAAGCAAATTGGTATTGCAGTCAGTAATTTAGGTTCGATGGATACGAATAAAAAAAAATTTTCGGCAATAAATGTCGGTTATAGTTTTGTGATCTGGCAGAGACGAGGGGGCCCCTATCGATCACGGGGCCCTGGGCACTTGCCCATAGTGCCCAGTGGGAAAGAAGGGCTTGAGTACTAGTAAATCCAACACTCCGTACAGCCTCCTGCCTCCAGAGTTATATAGCGTGAACTTTTTAAACTTCCAACATCCATAGGAAATGTGGAAAATAATTTCTATTCTTATCTTTATCAGGAGTGGAGTAATATCAAATATTCTTATTCTTCCGTTTGAATTTATTAATGTCTTTTGATCGGGTGATATAAAAGATTTTCTGGGAGTGGACTCAAGTATTCCTTCAATAATATTGTAATAAACATGAAAAAGACATATTACTTCTTCGAATTTTCAATAAATGGCAGAAATAGTTCAATATTAATATAAACAAAAAAATAAAAATACTTCGAGCTAAGGTTCAGCAGATTAGCGATATTTTAGCACTACTACACTATTTTACCTGACGTAGTAGTAATTAGTATTCTCAAGTACTTGAAATTGAACATACATACTGCTGTGTAGTGTCGGTTTAGAATATCACAACCCCGTATCTGCCCGCGGGTGTACGTAAGAGGCGACTAAGGGTATTGGGGCTTTTAATTGATTTTTGGGCGATGTGGTTGGAGACCCGTCACCAACAACCCTTATTTTACCATCTTTTCCTAACTCAACTTGCAAAACTCGCTAAAGAATTTCTGATTCCTTAGCTCTGGCTACCCCTTCTAGCCGTGAGTATATGTATGTATGTATGCACGATGTTCAATTAATCTTTTTTTCATGAAACATACATTTTGCTTGAACTTATCTGCAAATAGTTTGGTGGAGCTAGTTGCAAAACTATGCACTCTCAAGTGATACATGCCATTAATTAGAAGTTTCGCAGTCGTCTCTCGTCATGTCGTGGTCCTCAGCAACTAATTTGAAAGTTATTCCGAAACACGCAAACAAAGCACGGCACTGCCAAATTTGATTTAAAGTACTAACGATGTTTGCTAATACTCAAATTACTGCTCGTATACTGTTTGGTCTATTTTATGAAATTTGAGCTTTGGTGTTTTAGAATTACTCGTTACCAGGAGGATTAATGACTTTGAGAGTGATATCAATAAGGCTTGATTAAGCGTTAATTAATTAGTAATCTTTTGTAGAAAATACCTTGTTAATTTTACATACAACTTGGTTGGGTAGAAAGGTATTTGATTGAAAGCAATAAAAATATATAATACCGACTTGTGACATGCTTATCAATTAATTGAATTGAACATTATGTGTCTTTATAAGAAGAAAAAATTAAACAAAATTCTTATTTTATTATTTATTCAAGAGTAATTAAAAACAATACATAGACATACATATTACATAGACAATTTAGAACCTAAATAAAAATATAAAACTAAATAAATACCTACTATAGATGGGAAATTTCATGAAATTAATCGCTCTCGCAAAACGGTATCGTGCCTAAGATACTGGCAGTATTTCCTCTTTGAATGGTTATACTAATTCGTTGGCTGAGGTAGCTGCCAGACCTGGGATCACCACTGACTTCCACTAGGCTGGCTGAGAGATTTTTTAGAAAACCCGCGCCGCCCTATAATTATGCCGAGAGTTTCAACGGCGAATGGAATAAAATGATAATTATATTTCATTCGCTGGGTCGGAATGATTATAATCATTCAATAACCTACAGCATCTGTTCGCGATGCCGACCTTGATAAATGGCATAGCGCTAGGGTATCAACACACGTTGCATCCCATATTAACGCCCTGCCATTCCTCCAAGGGAACAAAGGCATACCGTCCGGTCTCTTGCCATCGTCCCGCGTCAAGCCAGGGGGTTCCAAAACAGCTGGTACATGGACGCTGACACGAGCCCGACGGATGATATCGTTGAGGGCAGCAAAGCGTTACAGGTGACATGCACTGCAGGGGTATAAAAGACCGTGGTGGCCCTGTTGATCGACTTGCACTCCACAGCGGCAGCGATGAATTTCATTGATTTGGGCACCAATTCTGAGACAGACCCCCAAACAAAAAGTAGACCTATCGAGACGAGTACCAATCGCCTCAGATGGTAACGTATTCAACCAATAACCCGACTCAGGCTCTGCAGAAGCCATAAGACGAGCACGCTCTGCGGGGTCGGAAGCAGAGTTCAGAAGGTTTAATTGAATCCGTCCACACAGTACGTCATCCCATGACCTCTGGCTAGCCAGTTTTGTCGGGATAGTAGAATTGGAACCAAGCAATTTGGCATCGCCCATTCCACTGACCTCGGCCTCACCTAAAGAGGGACTGATAATTTGATGGTATAGGGTCATAGTGGAATGCACAGATGACAAGAAAGCTGGTAAAGCCACATCGGATGTTTTGCGAACACCCAGGCCACCAAAACGAACTGGAAAGGAAGCCTGAGCCCAGCTGTCGTCATCGAATTTACAATTAAGATTTTGCTTAAAGTATCTTGTATAATTTTGTCCAAATCATTTAATGTCGAAACATGCCTCCAGATGTAATAGTAATAGTAATTTATTCATAAAAAGAGTTTACATTATTTGGTGTCGACTGCACCCGAACTAGGCTCATCGCCCGTATCTCAGGTTACAGTACTTACAGCTCTTGGTTTCTATGAATCTAATAGATTGGAATTTATACATTTAAAAAAGATTAAAAATATAAAAATATTAGAACATTTACAATTATTATTAATATTAGTAGAATTGCCAATTATAACAATTAGAGTGACTCTTTAATTAGAATGACTCTTTAATCCAATTAAAGTATAATACTAATTTGACTCTCGTCTATTGATGTGGTGTGATGTGTTCCTCTCTGTGTTAATGTCTTTGAGTGAATGTGTGTATAGAGAGGGTGTGTTATGTTGTGTAATATAGTGTTTTAAGTAAAAACTCAGTCTCTTTATAATCATGTTTTTGCAACCAATCAAATAATATTTTTTTACATTCATAAATGTTGAGAGGGTAAATGTCAATTTGTTTATTAATTTTATTATATAAAAAAGGTGCTAAGAAACAGTAAAATTGATGACTGAAGGCATATTTAAAGGTAAAATTCCTAGGTATTATGTCTTTGCTTCTCCTTTGTAGTGTTTTATCTGGGTCAAAGTAAGTGTTTGCATGTTGTTTCAAGATGATATTATAAATGTACAATTGTCTTACCGTCAGAACATTGCATTCGCTATAAAGAGTTTTGGTGGAGTATAATTTAGGACAAAAGTTTGCTACTTTCAGAATTGCTCTTTGTGATCTTTCTAAGGAGATCAAGGTGTTTGCAGGTACTCCACCTCAAGTACAAATTCCGTAGACAATTATCGACTGACAGAGTGAGATGTATATATTTTTTATAAGTTCTTGGTCCGCTATGTGCCGTAGATATGCGAAAACGAATATTAATTTACGAATCCTGATAGTCGTCAGATTTATGTGCTCTTTAAAGTTGAGATTATTGTCAAGCACGACACCTAGATATTTTATGTGATTAACTCTAGTTAACCCATTAATGGTCAAAACAAAAATACAAGGATTTTAATGTTTTTTTATTTATTAACTAATTGAAGAAAGTACCACAAACAATTTAAATGAGAAAAATAATAATAAAAATATTTTTTTTAGGTTTTAAAGGGGTGTTCCCAAATTGGCACAGTGGCCACATAAGAGTGAAATTTTTTAAACACTTTTTTTCAATGCACAGCTTTTTCTTGTATTTCTTGCAACCCCAATCGGCTTCTGTAATGGCTAATAACACAGCGTACTCGTTTCGGAAGCTTTGTAGGTACGTGATCGGTGCCATCAAGTTAAACATTGAAGGACGAGTAGAATGTCTCAGGGGGGATTGCCTCAAATGGAAACTGGCTATGCTTCGTCGAAATAGAAGTTGGTCCATGGGTTCTTCCCTAGACTGGACATGTAATCGCTAAGCATTTGCCAAGGCCATATCAAACATAGGTATACAATACCCACCACAATTTCTTGTCATCAACGCCGATTCTGTACAGTGAAATGGACTACTGAAATTGATCAATGAAATGGTTTCATCAACTCCATCCAGCCCCCGTAGCATGAGGCTTGTGAGAGCGAGTATGTCACATGAGAAATGACAAACTGACAGATTATCCATACAAAATCTGTCAGTTTCTCATTTCTCATGTGACATACACGCTCTCAGAAGCCTCATGCTACCAGTGCAGGTCTTTATTATAATTTTGATATAAATGTGGGATCGTCATATCCATCTTTTGATTATTTTCTGCACACTATATGTTTATAGTTTTAATGGTTCATAAGAATCATAGTTTGTTGCCATTGTGCAAATTCTGTTGTGTTTCCAGCGAACCAATAACACTTTTTTTTTATCGAACCTATAATCGAACTCTCCTCTTGCTTTTTCCTTCATATCCTTAGCGTTTGAACAGGTATAAGATTTTTTTCAGCCTCTTTCACGTGACTTTCATTTGCGCGTTTCGCTGGTCGAATGGGCAACCGCAGTGTTATCAGAAAGAAAACGTTCATCGCGAAAAATCATCTCTATGTTTCCAGAAATATCATTCAGCAAGTTAGATAATACGTAAACGTTATCAAAACCCTCTTCTGCGTCGGTGTCAACACTGGGTTCTTGTGGTATTGTGGCTAAGTCATACTCCAAAACGTCATCACTGTCTTCTTCTATGGAATTTATGACCACCTCTAAACTGTTGTAGTTATCAAAGCGCTAAACTTACGTCTGCAACTCATTTTCAAAATCTGAAAAATTAAGGATAAACTTAGTACACTTGTGGCCGCTGTACCCAAATTGGAACACCAAAGTTTCGGATAAAAGAAAAGCTTACATTCTTATTATATGTAATTACAAAATTTTGTAAAACATTTAATATTTATTTAATCTTAATAATATAAAAAAATATGATTTATATTGCACCTAAATATTACAATAATAATAAAAATCTGCACTTACCTACACGTATGTCCTGATAACAAATTTCAAGAAATGATTATAATAACACCATTAACTTTCATAAAATGTATGTATTGGATATTTATTCACAGCACTTTTAACTGCTCGAAAATTTAATTTTGTCTCAACTGGCTTCAATACTTTTCATTTTATCCCTCTTTAATTAAGTGTTCCCAAATTGGCACGGCAACCAAGAATGGGTGACAGTACAGGAGCATTTGTGATTGGATTTTCCCATTATTGTATCACAAGTATGTGCAGTCAGGTTGAATAAATAAGTTGGTTGAGAGTTTTTACGCATCGTGAATGTTAGGTACTGCGTTTTCTCGAGTTTAGAGTAAGGCAGTTATTCCGAAACCACAGACAAATTGTATTCAGCTCTTCCTGGGCAATGCGAAATACCTCCTCCCAAGTGTCACTAGCGAAAACCAGAGCAGTATCATCTGCATAACAAAAGATTTTACCCTTAGTCGTCCCTGTAATCAGCAGGTCGTTTATATATATCAAGAATAAGACAGGTCCCAATATACTTCCCTGTGGGACTCCGTAGGTTACCCGTTGGTCATTACTAGTATACCCATTAATTTTAACACATTGTGTTCTTTCAGAGAGGTAATCTTTAAAGAGCTCTAATTGAATACCTCTAACACCCAATTCTTCTAACTTATTGAGGAAAATGGGAATAGGGACCGTATCGAAGGCTTTTGCTAGATCAATGAATACGCCAATAGTTTTTTTGTTGCTATCAAGGTTTTGAATTATGTGATCTGTCAAGTCGTGAACGGCATCTTGTGCCGATCTACCTCTTCGAAAACCATATTGATTGACCGATATCAATTTATTGGATTCAAGGTAATCAATAAGTCTCAATATGTTTTATTCAAGAATAATTAAAAATACTTACATAGACAATTCACAACCTAAATTCAAATATAAAACTAAAAAATACCTACTAAAGATGGAAAATTTCATGAAATTCATCGCTCTCGCAGAACGGTCTCGTGCCTAAAATACTGGCAGCATTTCCTCTTTGAATGGCTATGCTAATTCGTTGGCCGAGGTAGCTGCCGGCCCTAGGATCACCACTGACTTCCACTAGGCGGGCTGAGAGATCTTTTAAGAAAATCCGCGCCTCGTTGCCCCATGTGCCGAGAGTTTCAACGGCGAATGGAATAAAATGATAATCATTCAATAATCCAGAATATTTTCGACGTTTGAAACTCTCGGCATTGGCTGCAGCAGCACCTGTTAGCGATGCCGACCCTGATAAATGGCAAGGCGCTAGGGTATCAACACACGTTGCATCCCATATTAACGCCCTGCCATTCCTCCAAGGCAACAAAGTCATACCGTCCGGTCTCTTGCCATCGTCCCGTGACAAGCCAGGGGGTTCCAAAACAGCTGGTACATGGACGCTGACAAGAGCCCGACGGATGATATCGTTGAGGGCAGCATGGCGTGACAGGCGACCCGCACTGCGGGGGCACGAAAGACCGTGGTGACCCTGATGATCGACTTGCACTCCACAGCGACAGCGATGAATTTCATTGATTTGGGCACCAATTCTCAGACAGACCCCCAAACAAAAAGTAGACCTATCGAGAAGGGTACCAATCGCCTCATACATATATCTCGACGCGGGCGCATGTCACTCGAGCGACTGGTGGTACAGGGCAGAGTAGAGGGCACCCGAATGCGTGGTCGATCACCAATGAGATGGACGGACCAAATAAAAGCAGCGCTGGATGACCCCCTGTACCAATGCACCAAAAAAACAGCCCTCAGAGAGGAATGGCGACGAATTGTGCGGCGGGTCACCCAACCAAAATGACGACCACGACCACTCTGTCAAGAGTGTTACGACTGAGAAGACCAATCGCCTCAGATGGTAACGCATTCAACCAATAACCCGACTCAGGCTCTGCAGAAGCCATAAGACGAGCACGCTGTGCGGGGTCGGAAGCAGAGTTCAAAAGGTTTAATTGAATCCGTCCGCACAGTATGTCATCCCATGACCTCTGGTTAGCCAATTTTGTCGGGATAGAAGAATTGGAACCAAGCATGGAAATCCAAGCAATCTTGGCATCGCTCATTCCACTGACCTCGGCCTCACCTAAAGAGGGACTGATAATTTGATGGTATAGGGTCATAGTGGAATGCACAGATGACAAGAAAGCTGGTAAAGCAACATCGGATGTTTTGCGAATACCCAGGCCACCAAAACGAACTGGAAGGGAAGCCTGAGCCCAGCTGTTGTCTTCGAATTTACAATTTGGGATTTTGCTTAAAGTATCTTGTATAATTTTGTCCAAATCATTTAATGCCGAAACATGCCTCCAGATGTCGCAACACCTTAAAACATATGTAAATTTAGGAACAAACAAACAGAATTTAATAAGCGTGTAGGCCAAATGTGGATTGATAGTTTGCAGGCGTTCTGAAGATTGATTGAATTTTGAAATTTTATCTTTAACAAAACCGGGTACTGAATCCTCGTTCAAAGGGGCACCTAGAAGATGGAGCGAATCATCATTAAGGATTGTAATATTTGGGGCTATTTCATTGAATTTTTGTATTATCTGGGATTTATCTTCGTCTGTAAGGCATTTATTTATATATAATTCACATTTGTCAAAATTTAAATCAAGGCCAATAGAAGAAAAAGTCATTTTTAAATTTTCAAGGTCTTTTAAAACTATGTTTGCATTTCCACCTAAGGTTCCATCGTCTAGGTACCACACATTGAACTTGGAGGCGAGAGATTCAATGAGTGGATGAATGGCTAGGCTGAATATTGCTGGCCCCAGGGGGTCACCTTGTTGGCAGCCGACACACGATTTTATTAAATTTTGTTTATATAATAAATTTGAGGGTTTTTTATAGCTCTGCCAAACATAATTAAAAATTGAAGGTGCTTTTTCTTTCACTTGAGCCAACAAGGCGGCCCGATCTACTGAGTTGAATGCGTTTTTCACATCCACCTTCAAAAGGACTTCGCCGGCGCCATTTGCGATGTACGTCCGAGCCGAATGAACCGTGGCTTCACAACCACCGCGTGTGCCAAATCCCAGTTGTACTGGTTCAAAGTATGTTCTTAGATCTACTAGAATATATTTACAACAAATTTTTGACACGACGCGGCGAATTGTGTTACCGACAGCAATCGGTCGTATCCCTCCATCCTTTTTTTTTAAAGCGCATAGATTCGCACCATATAATAAATCCAATATATCGTCACAGACAAGGCCAGACAACATAAGGTTTACTAAGCGGGTCACTGTCCAAGTAACGTATCCCTGTGTTCCCCGCCGGCCCCACACAAAAGATCTTTGAGATGTTGTGGTGTGAGACCATCGAGGCCACCTGCAGACCCGTTCTTAAAGGACAGTATCGCCGCCAGCGTATCTTGTGCCGTCGCCTCGGGTATGACGCTGTATTGGTTTGGAGCATCTGGCAAGTTGATGTCCCTCCTTGAAGGCGGATGCTTAGCCTGAAGCGATAGCAGTGTTTCTGGCGTCTCTGGTGCTAAGGTATCGCTTGAAAATAATAATTGTGCAGCACCTCTGATATCTCCATCTGACATTTTGTTTTTGATTTTACGGTTTATGTCGAAAGCTTGTTGTGGGTATTTTTTGATGATGGTTGTGTCCAAAGGAATTGAGCATTTATTTTTAATTGTCTGCGTGAGGGATAATTTTGAACTTTTTGGTGCGTGCAAAGTTTTGAAACAAAACAAGAATAGGTTTTTCCAGCTTTGAAAGTCATTGTTGTCCACCACGGCCTTTACAGCTTTGGTGAGTGATAAAGTAACTGAATATCGGGCTCCTCGGGGTATTCTTTTAACTATGGGAATTGATGATTTTAATTTTGACAATAGTTTCCAAAATGATTGTGTATCTTCATGGGGGCTTGTATCAATTAATTCATTAAGAGATGGTTATGAATCTTGCAAAATTACTTGAGATGTAATGCGCTGACTGTGGCATTTTGATATGTGTATATTAAGCCCACGTTTTCCCTCAAAAAACCGTGGTTCACAACAATGAGGACATTTTTCTAACTGTGACGATACCGTAGCTCCAGTTTGAGAATTAGCACTGAAATCATTATTACATCTATAGGCATACCATTAAAAAACATATAAAAAATAATATTATAAAATCTTCATGGACTTGTTTTCGTGTTGTTCTTTGCAGGGTTTTTTACTTTTCCGTCAATAGCTCAGCCGGTAAATGACAGTTTCTATGGAGATGGCAATAATTTGATTATAGTCGCCTAGGAGATAAGTCTTGAATTGATGATTTTTTCCAACAATTTTGAAAGAGATGGCAGTATTGATATAGGTCTGTAATTGTTAACACAGTCCCTACTCCCAGATTTGTGTATAGGATGGATCAGCGACTTTTTTAGCGTCCTAGGGAAGATACCCAGCATCAGGCACTGGTTAAAGATGTGTGTAAGAGGGGGTACAAGTATACTCTTACAATGTTTTATTATTATATGCGAGATATTATCCCAGCCTACGGAGCAATGTGATTTAAGATTTTTTATAAGATTATCGATTTCGCACTCATCTGTACTTAATAAAACTAAGGAACTCACTGTCTGTCTTTTTGATGAATTAATCGATGTATGGTGATTTGTTGTATCAAAAACTTTTGCGAGTTTCGGTCCGACATCCGCAAAGAATTTATTTACGGAATCCAGTGATTATCAATTATCATCGAGGCTGGCACCGGCTCACAAATTAATTTAAGATAATTTTAAGATTTAGGTAGGTTGAACTGACGCGTGTGGAATCAAGAAATTGCTAAGGTATTAATCACAGTACTCATATTTAATTAAAAAACTTATTTCGTACTTTTTAGTACTAGATTGTTTATTTTAGGTTGTTTTTCCAACTATGAAGTCGGTTTTCTTTTTGTTAAAAATTATTTTATATGACAAAAAATTCTGTATCTTGTATGCGTGATCCTCAATATCATGTCTTTTGGTGACTTGTTGGATTTGGCGTGAAGTTGATCCCTATTTATTATACATTTTAAGAGGCCCGGTGTGATCCATGGCGATAAGGGTCTTTTTTTGCGTGTTATTTTTATTGTGGTACTAGTAATATCAATTATGTTTTGCATTTGTGAGGTAAGATATTCAATGGCTGAATTTGGATCACTGTTCGAATATATTGGTTGAAGGTCTATGCACTCTGCGCCTTTTTTTAGGTTTTCATAATTTATCTTAGTTCTACTAGCGCAATATGCACTCCTAGTTATTTTTTGACTAAGTGTAAGTAAAGTCGCCTGATGATCAGTAAGTGATGATGAAATAACAAGAGTAAGTGCTGGAAACTGGGTTTTGAGTATAACATGATCAATGCAGGTTTTATCCATTCTCGTAGGAAGTTGATGAGCTGGTAATAAACCATGTTCTGCACATAGATCTAGGTAACTTTGAGTATTTTGGGAGGTTTCAAGTATATCTATATTTATATCTCCAATTACTGAGACATTTCTAAAAGAACGCAAGCCTACCAACACACTGTCCAAGTTACTAACAAATTCGTCAATGTTTTTATGAAAAGGAGATCTATAGATTGCTACAATTGCTGTATGGTCACCAATTTTAAGTATGAGACAGTTAGCGTTTGGGAAAATTGGTTCTTCAGTAGACACAATCAAATCATCTTTCGCATAGATTACTACACCATCATTTTGTAGATAATTATTTTTAGTGGCATAGTTGTTGTAGCCATTAAGAGTGGGTATTATAGGGTTCTTAAGTAGCCAGCACTCTGTTAGTATAATTATATCATTTTCCACTCCGAGACTATCTAACAAGACAATAAGTCCATCAAAATTCTTTTTAATACTTCGTATATTTTGATTTAGTATGCATAGTTGAGGCTGCCTGACGTTAAGAATATCCTTGACTACTACCAGGTCACAACTTTTAGATTCAGATACTTGGAATTCATCTATATCAGTGATGATTTCATCGTCAAGGCCCTCTTTTACGATTAATACATACATACATATACTCACGGCTATATTTCCCTAGAAGGGGTAGCCAGAGCTAAGGAATTATAAGTTCCTCAGCCACTTTTGGAAGTTGAGTGGGGAAAAGATGGTAAAAATAAAGGTTTTTGGTGATGGGTCTCCAACCGCATCGCCCAAAAATCCAATAAAAAGCCCCAATACCCTTAGTCGCCTCTTACGACACCCGTGGGTAGAAAGGGGTAGCGACATTCTAAGCCGGCACTACACGGCACCCGGCACTACACGGCACGATTAATACAAAGTGAACTATATACGAGTCCTGCAAAAATTCTTAAACTAAAGAATGTGATGTAGTTTCCTATGCATCGTATGATATTATCGGTAACCTTGGTCATAAACAATCTCAAGAAGATAATATACTGATAGATATACTGCACCCTCAACGAAATATTAGTATAAAATATATATAATGCTTGAGTAATTGTATATAATATAGTAGAATGTGTGTTATAAGTGGCGTGTATGAGTATAGTCAGTAAGTGGAGTGTGAGTAATATAAGAGAGAAATGAAAAAAAATGTATTTAAAAGTAACATATGGTGTGAGCAAACGAGTTTCAGAAATATCAGCGTAAAAACAAAAATCATCAACAATTAAAAATGGACCAAATGATAGTTGGTTAAATAGTCAATTCTTCGCTTCCTGTAGCCTTATCAGATCGTCTTCCTCCTTAATACGTATAAATGGCTGTCCTTCTTTGTGTCTGATATCTATCTTACCGTGAGAGGTCCAACAGTAGTTATAATCAAATTTCTTAACAAATTCCCTCGCAAGATAGTGGATCCTTTTATTTTTTGCAGTCAAGCATTCAGATACATATATTGGAGTAGAAGATCCTTCCAATTTTAATGAGGTTGTAGTGAGTCTTTTTCCAGATTTGTAGTAATCTTTTACAGCTTTTGAGACTTTTTCCTGTGTAATGACCGAAGTGAAATCTACTAAAATTGGTTTTATTGTCGATGTTTTTAGCATACAGACAGTTGGTTATCTCACCGATGTCTTTTATTATTTTCATTAAATCTTCTTTATTTTCATGAGGTTTCTGAGGGATATTCCGCACTTCTATTTTTGATGCACAGTTGGCATACTTAAGTAGTTCTAGACGGGTTTCTAGAGTTTGAATTTGAGCAATATGTTGTTTTCTCTCTTGTTTTAGATTCGAGAGCTCCTTTTGTACATCATCGTATTGGTCTGATATAAATTTCATGGCTATTGACAATTCATTATTTTGTTCCTTTATGCTGTCTATAGAGGTTTGAAGTGAATCGAATTTTTCTACAAGCTTGGTGGTTTGCTGCTGTGAGAATTCGTTAAATAGGGTTTTTATATTATCTATAAGTTCTTTCTCATTGAATTCTCTTTTTCTTTTTGATCTGTTGCTGCCATTTGCTGAGATTTGACAGTCAGACCTTTTTAGTTCTAATTGACCAGGTTCTGTAGCATTGGAGTCTGAAGTGGCTTTTTTAGATGGTGGTGTTCTCTTTGTAGACATTTCGATGAAAATAAATAGTTCAGAAACAAGAAAAACAGAGTATTTTAAGAACGTGTACACTGACTTTAGTTTCTTAGTTGGTCTGTGATAAAAGCACTGCATCAAGTTTCTATTTTTAAACTACTCTTGGTCAAGTGTCACAATATCGTAAATGTCTGTGAATGTTATCTATCAATATCAACAATATTTTTGTTTACCTTCAGTGATTACGTGTTTCCTTTATTATTTTTCTTCATTAAGTTATAAACAAGTAATTTTTGGATATTTGAAAACTAACTGTCGTGAATTTTAAATACCTTTTTGCCTTTTTCTTGATGTCTTCTATGATACAGCCAGATCTACTAACCTAAATAGGTTAGGTTCACACCATCGGACACAATCAAGTTTCAGTAACAGGTATTCAGTACAATTCAGCAGCGTTTTTGAATTATTTTCTTAGCAAACACAACAGCAAGACTTATCTTTTGAACAACCGGAAGTGAGTGTGAATGTCGCAACACCTTAAAACATATGTAAATTTAGGAACAAACAAACAGAATTTAATAAGTAGGTCAAATGTGGATTGATAGTTAGCAGGCGTTCAGATGCTTGATTAAATTTAGAAATTTTATCTTTAACAAAACCGGGCACTGAATCCTCGTTCAGAGGGGCACCAAGAAGATGAAGCGAATCATCGCTAAGGATTGTAATTTGTTGATTGTAATTGGGGCTATTTCATTGATTTTTTGTATAATCTGGGATTTATTTTCGTCTGTAAGGAATTTATTTATATATAATTTGCATTTGTCAAAATTTAAATCAAAGCCAATAGAAGAAAAAAAACATTTTTAAATTTTCAAGATCTTGTAGAACTATGTTTGCATTTCCACCTAAGGTTCCATCGTCTAGGCACCACAAATTGAACTAGGAGGCGAGTGATTCAATGAGTGGATGAATGGCTAGTAGTGGTGAGTAGCTCAGGAGCGAGCCGTTCAAAAGAGCTAGTTCACCTATTTTAGCGTCATATATATCTCGCTCAGCTTGATTTCAATTATATCAGTAGTTCATTTAGCTCACTAGCTCTTTTCGTTCAAGCGACTCAGAGCGTGTCGATTCAATAGAAAGAAAGGTAGGAACTAGAAAGAGACATATACATTACTCTCGCGCGGAGCGAGTTGATTCGGTAAATTGATACGTTATTTATTCTATGAGGAAAACTAGAAATAGAAAATAGCGACTATTTACAAACTTTTTTTTTATAAAGTTTTCCGTCCCAAAAACGAATGAGTTTTGCATATTTGTTTGTCATATAGGCTACCCAATTAAAAAATATAGCAAATAACATGGAGAGAGATCCCAAGTTGGATGACTATTTCATAGATATTTATAATCGCTTCCAATGCTAACTATTTATTAATAATACTAAAAATATTTAATTCGTGTTTTAGCCTCATTTTTTAGTTGCCGTACGAAATCTGAGTACGAATAGCTCGATACGTAGTTCATTTCGTAGTATCAACTCTTAAGATTCATTTGAGCGAGTCTGATCAGTGAACGTTTTAGGGTCTCGTGAGCCGTCGTTCATATGAATCAAACTGAGCTAAATGAGCCGTTGAGCTAAATGAGTGATATAGTTCAGTACATGATAAAGATTCATATCGCTCTTTTCTTTTCAGTGAGCTAGATCTCTCATGCCTAATGGCTAGGCTGAATATTGCTGGCCCCAGGGGGTCACTTTGTTGGCAATCGACAGACGATTTTATTAAATTTTGTTTATATAATAAATTTGAGGGGTTTTAACAGCTAGCATAATTAAAAATAAAAGGTGCTTTTTTTTCACTTGAGCCAACAAGGCGGCCCGATCTACTGAGTTGAATACGTTCTTCACATCCACCTTCAAAAGGACTCCGGCGCCATGTGCGATGTACGTCCGAGCCGAATGAACCGCGGCTTCACAACCATCGCGTGTGCCAAATTCCAGTTGTACTGGTTCAATTCCATTATCTATATCCATCTCCATCTGAAATTTGTTTTTGATTTTACGGTCTATGTCGAAAGCTTGTTGAGGGTATTTTTTGAGGATGGTTGTTTCCAAAGGAATTGAGCAATTATGTTCAGTGCTTAGCTCTGCTACCAACAATGTTCATGTAGAATTTTAATTACAATGTTCATGTAGAACATTGTAATTAAAATAAGTGTGATTCACTTACTTGTGCTGTCCTGGTGAGTTGCTCCGTCCTTTGTTCTTCCAAGTGGTGTTATTCTTCAATATTTTGTTGAGATCTGAATGCATTCAGTCTTGGATCAACATACGATTCCCTGGCCAAGGGATATCGTTTATAGAGAATCTTTCTTTGCTACCTTTCTTTCGTATTCTACGAATCTCTTCGGGTTATAAATTATTTCGGGTTCAAAACGTGCACCACTCCAAACGCACTTCAAAGTTTTGTTTCAACCGACAATGGTATTTCATAACACAAATATTACAATAGTATTAACTGCCCCTTTCTATTATTATGAAAATACTCAAACTTTATACAATTCAATTACAATACAAAATTAATTACAATTTTACAATACAACAACAGCCATTGAATTCAGAGAGCGTCTCGAGTTATTTTTATCTATTCGTCTACTCAATACATAGAAAAGGCTAAGGCTAAGCGCAAACAGCCAAGAAACAAGTGCTTAATAACCTGGCGCGAACAAATTATTTTTTGGTGCGTGTAAAATTTTGAAACAAAACAAGAATAGGTTTTTTCAACTTTGAAAGTCTTTGTTGTCAACCTCGGCCTTTATAGCTTTGGTGAGTGATAATTTAACTGAATATCGGGCTCCTCGGGGTATTCTTTTAACTATGGGAATTGCTGATTTTAATTTTGACAATTGTTTCCAATGAATTAATTGTGCATCTTCATGGGGGCTTGTATCAATTTAGTCGTTAGGAGATGGAGATGAATTTTGCAAAATTACTTGAGATGTAATGCGCTGACATTTTCCCTTAAAAAACCGTAATTCACAACAATGACAACACTTTTCTAACTGTGACGATACCGTAGCTCCAGTTTGAGAATTAGCACTCAAATCATCTCTAGGCATACGAATAAAAAACATATAAAAAATAATATTATAAAATCTATATGGACTTTATTTCTTATATTTCTAAATTATTATTATACTATGAAAAAAAAACATAAAACAGTATTTGATTCCATCTAAACATAATAAGGGGGTCATAAATAAAAGATGTTATTAAAGGAAAGAAAAATTTCGACACTGGCGGGGATCGAACCCGCGACCTTCGGGTATACGCCCCCGTCGTATGTTTTTGACATGAGGAATTCATGTCAAAAAACATTAAATTATGTGATAGTTAGGCGTTTCCAACATTTGCATTCTATCTGAAAAGGTAGACAAGTGGCCGTCCGAATTAGTTAAAATTCGGAGGTAGGAAACGCAAACACTACTTGAACGTGTAAAAAAAAAACAAAGGATAGAGAAATTTCGCGCTGGATGCCAACTGACACTGTAGCTTAGTTGGCAGAGCGATACCCGAAGGTCGCGGGTTCGAACCCCGCCAGTGTCGAAATTTTTCTTTCCTTTAATAACATCTTTTATTTATGAGTAATAGTCCCCACATGAGGAATTCATGTCAAAAAACATTAAATAATAAGGGGCTCCTAGTTACTTACGAAGATCAATTCAAGGAATCCTACGAGCTCCGTGTATGTGCGCGTTAGTTCAACCCTGTACGACCTGGCTGCTTGATGTTCCCTATCACGTGATATTCAAAAGCATCCTTAGCTTTACCGTCCATTCGGAGGTTAACGTTGATGCAGCTTGTTCTGTCTTAACTAACAAGAGTTTCATTCATTTGTTTTGCGCTATGAAAACTGTAAATCGTACTTTTATAAAAACAAAGTTTAAAAAAAACGATATTTATCTTACTGTTACTTAAACAATAATAGAGTTTTATTTATATTTTGACAATTTAAGAAGCTTATTGATTTATAATAAAGGAGGATGGGCATTTTAGTCCCCATGCTCAATCAAGTTGAATCATATATCATTCTAAAGACCTGTTAGTATAGAAGAAAAAAGACTATGGGAGCAATCTTGTTAGAGCTGCCGATTTTGATGTACAGTTTCTTGAAAATCTTGATTTCGTTAATTTTGTGAGATTATGATAATTCATGTTTCTGGTGCAACTTAGTAATTATTTTATACTTAAAACATCTCAATGCTGAAGCGACATTGTAAAACCTGTCCGAGTTTGCAATAAATTGTCATAATTAAATCGAAAATATATCAAAAATATGAAACAAACATGACGAACAGTCTTGTCAAATCAATCAAACAACAAAAAAGTTTTCCTCTTTATAATATTAGTGTAAATAGCGAAATATAAATAGCCTTTGATCCCTCGCTCGGTGCAAAGTTTGCTTTACAAACCGAAACACGGCTATGCGAATATTTTGATTTTTAGCCACATCAGCTAAATTGATGAAACAGCAGCAAAATTTTCGGATATTTGAATATTTAGCGATGGCCGCTACACACACCTAATAAATATGTAAATTTTATTTGCTATCACAAGCTCGAACAAACACCACATTGTATTTAGGTCGCGTGACAGAGGTTGGTGAGCTGATCACTTGTCTAGCTCAGTTATTAATAAAAATAATAATTATTACTTTCTTTTGAGAATGTTTATACTCATTAATATGGACTGAAAGCTTGAAACATTGTTTCAAAGTATAATTAAAACATACACCTACGCAAAAGCGTGAGTCGGCTCGCGCGCTCACATTTCTGCACCATTATATATAATATACATACGTATATTTCATATCAATTAGAAAAATTGGGTTGTAAACAAAGAAACGTCAATGACCTTTTAGTATTTTTTTGTGTTGTTACCAATATAATCAACGGCGACGTAAACATCGGATACGTTACTAATGGTAAGCAGATTTTTTGATCCAATTTAATCTTATACTTATAAAACAGACGTAAACCACACAATACATTCCCTATAATTACTTTATACATATACTCACGTTAACCAACATTGGTACGCAGAAAAGAGGCTGTGGCGACCTCTAGACGGCGAACTCATTCGCACACTAGCAGGGTCATAAAATATCCAAATAGTGGCATCGAAATATTTTTCTAACTAGAGTATACATACAAATTATATGTTGGTACACGGCAGGGTGTACTGGCCAGTATATCTTTGCTGTTCCACAAGACTATCGTAATAGTACTGTATTTTGTCATAAATTTATTTCCACGAAACATAATAGTCTTAACTACCAAATACGTTAATAATGATTAGAAAAAAGCACCAATAGCGTAAATTTTCATTCTTAACAAATATTAATTGTAGTGGTGAATGGAAAAACAAACCTTACCTAGTTTGTAAGACAAGCAAACACGGGTGCATCCCATTAGTTACCCCAAAATTTTGGTTCTATAGAACTTTTGGGACACTTTCGATGCTTCCGAATTTCATCCAAATAGTTCTATATAGAGCTGTAGAATAGTTTTTGCCGCTACATTACTTGTGTCATTTTTTTCGGCCCCCTTGATAATATAATTACTTTTCGGATCGGATACAGAAAGTGCAAATCAATAATAAAATATCACCTGCAACTCATGTAAAATAGGTCTTCCGCAGGGTTCTATTTTGGGCTCATTCCTGGTCGAGAAAATGTCCGAGATAGTGTTATTTGCTGATTATACTTCTTTAGTTTTTGACGTTAAAAGAAATAATCAGAATATTGACGAGATGAACAACACGGTCTCACAGATTTAAACAATGTTTGCTTCGAATAATCTTGTACCGAATGGCAAAAAACCAAATGCATTAGCTCACTAGCTGGCAGGCTAAGTAGTGCTGCATGTGCCACTAAGAAAATAAGACATTTAAAAGATGTACAGACAGCTCGATTAGTTTATTACAGTTTTTCTCATAGCGTGATGTCTTACGGTATTTTACTCTGGGGCAGAGCAGCTGGTGGAAAAAGGTTTGCGAACATAGTGGATACCCACCATAAGAGATAGAAGGAAAAAGTATTCTGTAATATGAACGAAGATATCAGTATATATAACAAAAGTCCGCAAGAGCATATCTATCTTCTTTAATTAATCCACAATAGAGATATGTATGTAAATTTAAAAAAAGCTACATTTTAACCTAATATAATAGGGTCTGAACATAATGCCTTATCAACTAAAGTGATTTTGTAAATAGGAACATTTATCGTGGATGACTTATGTTTTTTACACGCATATTTTTTTACGAAAATTTACACGCCATTTGGCAGAGTAAGTAAAAGGCTGATGTATTTTATGAAATGTAAATCATTTGTAACTCTTGTTCTTGTGAAAAATTCATTTTTATTTATTTTTTATTTTTTACATTACAACATCAGATTTGGACTTATAGTTGAAAAAATAATACAATTTAATTAAAGCGCGACGTCGCTGTCTTGTCGACCGATCGGCTGGAGAAAGGGGACGGAACATAAATGAGAGAGGAAGTCGCGCGGTCAGCTCTCAATGCAGAAGACGAGTTTACTTTTGAATATATTTTGTCTCTAAAATATAGCGTTCTTTGCAGAACTATCTAAACTTGTTATAAATCTGTAGAGAGGTCAATCCTGTACATGAAATATATTTTCAAAATAACGATCAGGGGGTTATGATATGAGTGATCGATACTGATGCCAAAAATGTAATCAGTAAAATATTTGTCTGTATGTCTGTCGGTTTGAAGTTTCTTATACAAATAAAAAAACTAACATAAACATAAACGTTCACGCCGAATATCCCGGAAGGGGTTGGCAGAGGTACTAATACTTCTGAACATCACGTGACTTTGTCTGAAAATTCTGTGATGAAAATTATTTATTCTAGTATTTACCATAATCTGAAACAATAGGTACTAACAAAATTTTGCAATATACAAATAATTTATTAGTATTACTATAATTAATAAATTTTTGAGTCGATGCCAGTAAAACAAAATTAAATTCACCCTACTATCTATCTCTGATTATTACAATCTAATTGTTAAAAATTAGTTTATTTTACGAGTTTTATAGATGGGTAAACCTGGCTAGGATGCTTCTCGAATGAGAAAGCAACGGTTACTTGAGACAGAAAATGATACACGGAAACGCTTGGAACAAATTAAGATCAAAACTAAAGAACCAATGAAACGCCAGAGGAGTGCGAAAATAGATTGTTGAATATGAGAGCATATATGACAAGTAAACTAAGTAATGAAAGTATAGAAGCTCGTAGCCATCGCCATTCTTTGATTCGTAATAACCTGAAAAATGAATCTGATGACCTCCGTTATCATCGGTTTAGTGTGATTTATGAGCGCTTATTAAATGAATCCGATGAAGCCCGTGCTCATCGGCTCAGTTTGCCTCACGTGCGATTATCAGAGGAATCCGAAGAAGCCCGAGCTCATCGGCCTAGTTTGATATACGAGTGATTATCAAATGAATCCGAAAAAGCCCGCGCTCATCGGCTCAGTTTGATTCTTAATCGATTGTCTAATGAATCTGATACACAGCGATCTCAACGTTTAGGTTATGCACGTAATAATTCAAGGCAGAGAGTGCTAAATGAAACTCCAGAAGAGAGAGCTGAACGATTGAACGTTCTTAGAAAAGTTCATGTCGCTTAAGAAATACTCATATATGGGAGTTGAATCATTTAGGGCATCAGTGATGTGTTTGCAGATGTTCCATGTGCTATATATAAGAAATTGCTTTATCCACAATAGCGTATTAATTTTGAGATGGCAGCATACAGCTGTATCTTACCCGCAGAATTAATAACAGGTAAAAAAATAATAACGTGTTCTTGGTGCTCTAAGCCAATTAGAAAACAAAGGATCCCATCCCAAGCCTATTGGAATAATATGGTTGTTGCTACCGTGCCACACGAAGTAGCCGATTTAACAGAGACTGAAAACGATTTCTTTGCAGGGTCGTGCCTTTTATTAAAATAATGAAACTACAGAATCGATTTAGCCAAGATTGGTGTAAAGGTTAAGTAGTTTTATTTGCCAAAGATGTCATAGAGTTAGCCGAACAACTGCCACTCCACCCAAACCAAACTGGACTAATACTTGTTGTTGAAAGTCTGGAAAACATTCAACGTTCTAAGGAATTCGTGATTAATATTGACAAATCAAAAATTGCATTAAATTGGTTTATGTTTAATAATGTACTGTATAGGGACGTTAGACCTCATTTTAACAATGCAATTGATATTTCGCAATTAAAACAGGCTACAGGTGACCTAACTAATCCCAACGAAGAAACTGAGGCGAGAGGAAGTGAAATCATTGAACATTTTAAGCCTTTAAATAATGATGCTAGTATTTTGCACGGTTCATATCATCAAGGTGATGCAAGGTTCAGTTCTGAATCCAAGGGCGGACAAAGTACTGCTATTGCAACAGTATTTTGTGTGGCTTTTCACCTAATTAATCCGAACTCTATGTGCCAAAGTGACATTGACTACATTTTGATTATAGGTGACAAATATTATTCTGATTGCATAGCAGCTCGAACTGAACCTACTATTGATGAAACAAACTCAAAATATCTAGCAGCTACAGAACTTTTGCCATGTGTAACATTTAATAGGCAACAAATTCACATTGGCGGTAATGAGCAACCTATATATGACGGTCATTTAGTCAATGACGATAGCGAAAATTCGTTCCCTTATTTAAAGAATGCTCTCAATCGTTTTTTATTGAACATTCGTATGTTTTAATAATAGCTAACCTTACAACAGTAGCCGTGCATTGTAAACGTCAATCAGAATCTGTTACCTATTTTTTGTTTGACTCTCATGTACGAGGTGCAAAAGGTTTTAAGGCACCATTGCACGGAGCAGCTTGTTGTATGAGGTTTAAAAATATTGATGATTTGTATAACGTTTTGCGAAGAAATTTGACGGTCAACGATTCCCCTAATCAATACACATTGAATGTTTAGTTATTAACGTTACTTACATTTAATTTTACTTACATAACAATCAACCTCATTTTAATGCAGATAATAGCACTCCATTATCAAGGCCTAAAAGTGAGATCGACGAGCATGCATTACAGCGAGCTCGAAGTTTCGATCTACAATGATAATAGAAACTACCAGTATGCTTTCCAGTGTTGAATAAACAGTGCCTGCGTTAGAAAATTTCATCCATGTCCACAATTTAAGTTCGAAAATCGAGTTAAGATTAGCCGAAATCACGAGAAAAACTGCTCCGCCGCTAAATTCAGAGCGCGAACGTCGCCTCGAAGAGCTGGCCTGGTATTTTCTGTTCCCTGATGGTAAAAATGGACTTCACGAGGAAAGAACTATACCTATAACCCCTTGAGATTACTTTCAGAGCCGAATAATGTCTAGTGACAGACGTTTCCACAGAAACGATTATTTATTTTATGCCTTGTTTGTTGTGGAATATTATCGAGCAAAAGCTAGCGTTTTTGTGTCATGTAGAATGCGCCAAGCTCAGGGGGAACAAAGTCCAGAAGGTCTAGTTGATAACATTCATCTAACAATTAGAAATATAAGAGG
Organism: Bedellia somnulentella; assembly: GCA_963576735.1. Taxonomy (NCBI): domain Eukaryota; kingdom Metazoa; phylum Arthropoda; class Insecta; order Lepidoptera; family Bedelliidae; genus Bedellia; species Bedellia somnulentella. The sequence continues at coordinate 42,211 of OY755176.1, forward strand.
TTTAGTGTCATATTGAAAAAAACTTGTTCGGAACTTATAGCGATGGTAAGAGCTTTAGGGCCTCCATCGTGGTTTCTGACTTTCTCATGTAATGATTTACACTGGGCCGATATGATTAACACATTACTTTTTAACATTGTACATATTTACAACAGTTCAAATCTAATCTAAATCTAACGTTCTATTTAAATTTGCAAATATCGATGCCGGTACTACTCAATTATTCGCGGAGCATTAAGTGAACGAGGCAAATGTCACTAGTTTTGACCGACAGCATCGAAGCGAGATGTGGTGGGGAGCGTAACGGCGTGTGCCTACACTCAGCGGGACCCCCTATCCTAAAACGATATGAGTATGTTTAGGATTAAGTTCCAAATTAGTTCTATCAAATGCAGTCAAAATTTGATTTTGTTCCGTCAAGACACCGTTTTCACTTAGATCGGAATAAATTAAAGTAGAACTAAAGTTTGACACCCATTTGAAGTTCCTGTGACCTATAAATAAAAAGTGTCCCGCTGGCTGGAGGTCGAATTAAAACCAACGCCCTTCTTCCATTTTGACGGAACAAAATCAAATTTTGACTGCATTTGATAGAACTAATTTGGAACTAAATCCTAAACATACTTATATCGCTTTAGGATAGGGGGTCCCGCTGAGTGTAGGCACACCGTAACGGCAGCTCGTGCACTCTGTGTCATTCATAAAAAAGGGCAGTTGTTCGGCTGAGACGATTGACTTTATAGCCTTACATCGCTACTACCTTTAGAACATTTTAATTTCGTGTTCTCCATTTTAAATGGTTGCTATAGGATTGAAATAATATAATCTGTGCAGGATTTCTAGTGCCTGTTGTTGTAAATTACATATCTTCAACCCCCAAACTGGGGTTCATCTTGAAGATTTGAACAAGATATTCGTTTTATCAGTCGATCCCTTCCTTGAACCATCTGGACGTTGCGGTCACTGTTACCAACCGACCGGCCCTTCGGAACTACACCAATACAGGGAAGGAACATTATTTAGGCTAAGATAGATAGACTTAATGAACCACCTTTTTTAATATTATAAATTTTGTTGGCTACCTACCGACTGTTTTCTTTTTCTTCCTCTATCGGTAGGGACGCTACAACTTATAGCAGACAATCAAGATATTGATAAAATTGACTAACTAATATTTGAAATGAAGCTTAAATTAGTTCAACAATATCAGATAGTAGTTACTAGACAATTTTCAGTACGCGTAAACGCGCTGATGAAGTACATCAAAGGGAATGATAACTGCTTAGGAGGCAAAGTTGTAGATTATTGGCACCGAATCGAATTTCAAAATCGAGGTAGTCTACATCTCCACATGCTGGTATAGTGTGAAAATCTTCCTGACTTTTCCACCCCAGAAGGCACTGCAATAAAATAAAAATAAAATAAATAAAATAAAATAATCATTTATTTCAAAGTAAAAAGATAAATCTTTGTTTTTTGAACGTCAAAATTCAACTTAATACTAAGTTTACTTCGGATTCGGAAGGTGTTTTGTTGAGAGAAGAACCCGTAAGAAACTCGTCAACACACATCTTTTTTTACGTCCATTACAATTTTGGTGTTAGCCCGGAAACATCCTGCACAGAGCCCTGATGACACCAAGCCACTTCATCATTAATGTAATCATTAACATTGTAATAGGCTTTCGAACTAAGATTTCTTTTAACTACTGCTTTGAATTTTGTTTCTGATAATATTAATAATTATTGATGGAGTGATTTCTTGTTCTTTGAATCTTGAGAGTCCTACTTGCAAAGCATTGGTAGAGAAAGTACAAATTCACAAGCACACTACCACCTGTTACTAGAATCGCTCTAACCAATCTGTAGGTTTGGTTTTCCTAGGGCACCAAGTAATAATACTGTTTGTTTAGGACTTGATGAAGCACTAGCTTAAAATGAACGATTTTGTAACCTCAGACGAACATTTGATGAAGGTATGGTTAATAATTATAATGCAGATTTGATTGAACTGTGGAAAGGTAACATTGACGTGCAACCTAGTGGCAATGTTACTGCAGTTTCGTATTACGTCGCTACATACGTAAGTAAATACGAACCACGCGATAGTGGTGATCTCATACGCGAAACCATTACCCGAGTGAAGAGGCAAGGCGGCACAGTGTGGCATCAGTTATTGATAGTAGCTATGGCAATTTTGTCACAACGCTTGGTAAGCGCCCATGAATGTGCTTATAGGTTATGCCACTTACCTCTACTGATACTGAAATACTGTGTTTGTTAACAGATGCAAACCGAATGAGAGATTTAGGCTTTTACGAGTTGAGGGCAATGAGTCATCAATTTATAATAATATTTTTGACCGCTACGTACAGAGACCCGACAATCTCGAAAATTTAAGCTGAGCAACAGTTTCACACCCAGCGCGGAATGAAGAAGACGGTGACGAGGAGTTCAGGGAAGGAGATAATGAGCCTCTACGTTACCTTAAATTAAGAGACAACACTCGAATGCGCATACGGAACAAACACGCTGTTCTTCGCACTAGATACTTCACTTTAAATAGTGATAAAGAAAGCTATTAATATAGCTTACTTTTATGTCATATCCCATTCCGAGATGAATCTAGCCTTTTACTGGAAGATGAGACCGCAGAGTCTTGCTTTTTGAGAAGACAAACTAAATTGCGACCTTTGCAAGCTAATGTGAATTCTGAAAAATTTGCTCATGCTGAGCAAATAATACAACAAGCATTAGCTCAAGCAACTGCGTTAAATGCTGCTAGACAAATGGTTACTTCTGATAATGAAGGAATGGTATGTGCAGACAAAGAAGTTATTAATAACGCCAATGATGAATATTGTCATGATAATAATGAAAGAATAATGATGCCTAATGATGTGTTCGGTAACACTATACGTGGACTTAATATTGAACAAAAAAAAATATTCCAAAAAGTTTCTGCTGCACTTGAAGGAGATTTAGATGGCACTGAAAATCGATTGCTGCTTTTTATAACGGGAGGTGCGGGCAGCGGCAAGTCATTTTCAAAATTAATTGTTGAACACATCTATTTAAAAAGTGTTTTTTAAAAGAAGCCCGTCGAAGTCCTTTATAACAGTACGTTGTTATAGCCCGACTATTGATGCACTGCTTAAAACCAAATTTGTGGAAGTAGCATCTCTAACAGGGGTCGCTGCTAGACAAATATTTTGCAGAACATAGTTTTTTTACTACCTATTGAGAAAGGCAATACTATGACATACAAATGTTTAAGCGGGAAAAAACTCAAACAAGAAAGAGGCAGATGGCGCCATATTAATCCATACTAATATTATAAATTGGAAAGTGAGTTTGTTTGTTTGTTTATTTGTGCCGCTTTCACGCCGTAACTACTAAAGCGATTGCTTTGAAATTTTGCAGACGTATAGTTAGAAGTCCAGATTAAATAATAGGTTACTTTTTATCCCGGAAAAAAGATATTCCCGAGGGAAAACTAAAATATTGTTTGCTTACTGGATCGATTGGATATGGCGCTGTGTGTCGTTTAAAACAAGGTAATATATTGCAAACGAGAATATAAACATGTAAATTTAGAAGCAAATGAAACGATAATGTATCCTTAAAAATGAAGAATTCCCGAGGGATGACGTACAATTTGTTTTATCGTCTAAACTGTTTTTTATATATCTACTTATCCTGAAATAACTATAAATAAACGATTTACTGATTGGTATAAGTATTTACGTTACTTCAGTTCTTGAGGTATGGAATAGATGGCGCTGGGTGTTTTTAAAACCGTGGTATCGATGTTTTTTAAGATACGTAAGGAGTGGAATATCATTGCGCTTTAACCTGCAGCTCATACAATTACTCGGTGCACTTTTCGAATCATTTACTTACTTGCTGTTTTATCTTTATTCACTATTTTTCATTTTACATTGAATTGTGGATTTTGGCGCTCGACATAGGTAGGGTATAAAAATGCGGGATTATACAGCGGGAGCGGGAGTAAACTTAATTGTTTGTCAATAGTAAGACTTTAAGAAAATAAAGGGTATTCAAAATTTACTGTCAAAGTTAGCGTCTCTGTGGCGAAGCGGTAAATCTAACCTCTATGAACATTAGAGAGACCCGGGATCAAAAACTCAAAAGCTTTGAGTAAAAAAAAAGTTGTTGTGTTAATTTAGAATAATAGCAAGAACTATCGCAACATGACATAGGATATCAATCATCTCGGACAATCCCCATATTCCCGAGCAATCTCTGATGCAAACTCACCCACCATCACCAACGGTCAGTGTAGGGGGCAGCACCCACCGGGCCTTCGCCCCGCAGCACCAAACTACTATCCGTACTTAGTATTTTCTAAGACTTTCGCGATTGAACATTACAATAAAACAACTATTATAAAACTAAACCCATGTAATAACACGCGATTAAAGACCCGAAAATCAATAGTTAGTATCCGTACTAATACGAACATAGAAACTTGGTACAAAATGTTTTTTTTTATGATTCTTATCATATATTTTATGGCAGTAAAAGGTTGAAATAGCAAATGAAAGTTAGTATAGAGATTTTTGACATTTCTGTTTTTAAAAACTTGAAACTTGGTGCGATTGACTGTTGTAACCAATACAAAAAGGAATTTATGAAATTCATCCATCAATCATTCATTATATAAATATAAAATATAATCGACGCGGACGTAGTCGCGGGCATAAAGCTAGTTGGCTTATAATTGACGAAATTTCGATGGTGTTGTACGAAAACTTACGCATCATACATTTACGTTTGCAGAACTACAACAATAATGACAAGTTATTTGGAGAAGTGAACTTACTTCTGTTGGTGATATAATGCAACTGCCCTCTGTCAAAGGTAGCTGGTGTTTCTTGCAGCCGTCGTGGTTTGCAGCCGAAATTAATTTGTGGCATCAATTTTCGTTTTGCGAACTAACGATAAACATGCGCCAACAAAATAAAACCGAATTCATCGACTTGCTTAATAACTTGCGAGACGGTGAATTGACTGCAAATCAACTTGAATTGCTGTGTGAGCGACGCAGAATACCTTTGACAGGGGAATTTGCTGACACTTACAATGATATACTGACAACAAAAAATACACAAAATGTATACCATAAACGCCTTAGACGAGTCTCGCGAAGTTGCCACTTATGGAAAGACGCCACCGCCCAATGCAATGCCGAAGGATGTAAATAGCTGTGGAGATTCATTGTAATCGCTAAAGTTAGCTAAAGAATCCCGCGTTATGCTAAGGCTAAATATATCTGTGTCAGATGGCCTTGTAAATGGAGCAATGGGCATTCTTCAAAGAATGTATGGCCTGCTCTTCGGAAAGAACAAATTGAAGAAGGAGAGTTATCGGATTGTGGGTAAGTTAAATTTGATGATGACACCGTTGGAAGTAAAATGTAAGATGAAAATGGCTGGGTGCCGATTACACCAAATGTTGTGACTTTTCAGGCAACAAAAGGATATGGAGATGTTGAGCGCCGAATGTTACCTTTAATTTTAAGCTGGGCAGTTACGATTCACAAATTACAGGGAACTACACTAGACAAAGCTGTTATAGATACACGGCTGTAATTCCCTAGAAGGGGTAGCCAGAGCCAAGGAATTATAAATTCCTCAGCCACTTTTGGAAGCTGAGTTGGGAAAAGATGGTAAAAATAAAGGTTTTGGTGATGGGTCTCCAACCGCATCGTCCAAAAATCCAATAAAAAACCCCAATACCCTTAGTCGCTTCTTACGACACCCGTGGGTAGAAAAGGGTAGCGACGTTCTAAGCCGGCACTACACGGAGTTAAAACATTTGAAGGAATAGCATTGTCTGACTTAGATTCAAACAAACTATTGAGTATGCTAGACGACGAACGAGGATTATTAGAGATGACGCGATTGCGTAACTTAAATTCAGAGTCAAATAGGTAGACGATTTCTTTGTGTTATTTTTAGTATTTCTATTATTGTACGAATTGAAGATTTTGGAATATTGCACAGTATTAAGTAGGCTCAACCATAACTGTAACTGTACATTGTTCTTGAAATCCCTCGAAAGGCGATGGTCTACAATTCTACATTAGGTTAAATACCCCCGAAGGGTTTGTCATAGGTACTAATACTTCTGAACATCACGCGACATTGTCACGTATCATTGTACTCAAGTGATAGAGGGCAGGCCTATCGCCGTTTTGTACGAATACCATAATAAATTAACCACACATTGTCTTTAGAAATGACAAACGTGTAGGCCTGACCCGGGCTTTGAACCATAGTCGTAAGCATGACAACAGGTGTTCTACCCACTGCGCTATCACAGTTATCATCATGAAACTTGCTATAAGACGAATTCATAACAGAGGGTGCAAAGTTCTGTTAGATAGAAACGTATAATGTCTAACTAGGAGGTAGGCACTGTAAAACAAATTTTTAAAACGACGCGGCGAATTGTGTTACCGACAGCAATCGGTCGTATCCCTCCATCTTTTTTTTTTTAAAGCGCATAGTACTTAGTACTTTTCAAACTAATATACTGACCCTATGGGCTTCTAGTACATTTGATTTGAAGTTTGCATATATTTTGTGAATAAAAATCTAAGTCTTTTCTCCTCTTTATGTTTTTAATATGATGAAAATATTTGAACTATCAAACCGTTCTACGATTTGTGTAAAAATAGTGTTCATAAAAATGAAATGTAGTGAGTTTCATTTTGGTCGGTTTATACTAAAAAAGGGACTACGAGAGGGACCACGGGGAATAAGCCATAAAAAAGTTCCTTTAATCTAAACTCACGGCTATAAATCCCTCGGAGTAGCCAGTGCAGACGATACCCCATCTAGGGATTTATAGCCGTGAGTATATGTATGTATGCAATAAACAAATAAATAAGAGTATAAAGAGATATTAAAAACGTGATATATTAGAACATGATAAAGTTTATACCAAAGCAGGCACAGTTTTCCAAAAACATCATTAGGCTTTATAAGTTGCCTCACACAAAACATTTTCGTTCAGAACTTGAGCACCGATAACATCACTGAAATTTCCTCTGCCACCATTCCTGTACTAAATAATACACGAGCAAGTAAGTTTGCGCCACAGTACGTGCCAACGTCAGTCGCCTATTTGGTAACGCAACAATGTGCGCGCTCACTATAGCTCGGCCACAATGCGCTCCGGACGCCAATTAGAACTCGGGGACAATTACTACGGAACCCACTCACGTTTCTTTAGTGTTTCGGCTATAACAGGCTAGTGAATGTTATGGTAGAGTTGATTAGCAGCTATATCAGATAATCTATTGGCCTGCGACTAGAACGCACGTGCCATTTTAGCTCTCGTCAACTATTGAGATTAATATTTTACATATTACTTTTTTAAATGTCTGCATCACCTAAATACTAATCGCATAGACTATTGTAGTGTTAATATGTTGTATTGGTGTATCTAACTAAGAGATTATTATGGAGGGAAGTCCATTTAATCGGAGCGGACTGACACGGCGCAGTCCTCCTCCGCAGTGCACTGAAGACAATATGGACCAAGCACCATCGGCTTCTTCAAAACATCAGGACTCCAGCGTTGTATCAACTACTGATATCCAATATTGGATGGACACCATTGAGGCCTGCTTACAAAAAATCTGCCAAGTATCGACCGAAGGTAAGCTGAACTCAGACCAAAAGCTCTGTATTAGTAACTTATGTAGGAAAATCGGGAATGGTACTGGTCAAATGGCAGTTCATTACCAATCGGCTAAACAACATCTTCTTCTCGCCCAATCTAAAATTCAGAACTTATATCAGAAAATTGATGTCTTAGAACAAAAACAAGGTGACCTTGAAACAATCCAAGACCTCAAACAATCTATACGCAATTCTTTGGAGTCCCAAACTAAGACGAACACTTCTTTTGCCGATATGGTTAAAAAGGGACCAAACGATTTTGTAAGACCCCAAAATCTAGCCTCCATAACAATATTTCCCAAGGACAAACAAAAATCTAGTGATGAGACCAAGTCCCTAGTACAAAAAATTATATGCCCCGAGGAGATGAAATTGCAAGTACGAGGACTCAGAAAAACTAAAAATGGAGGAGTAATCATCAGCACCGAGTCCCAGCAGGATATTGAAAAGATCAAATCGTCAAATAAACTCAGCTCAAACGATCTCACTTTAGAAGAAAGTAACCAGCGCCGCCCTAGAATAGTTGTAGTTGGAGTGCCAACAAATTTATCGGAGAAAGAAGTGTTTCAGTGCTTATATGAACAAAATTTGGCTGATAAGTATCCAGACTCAACATTCGACAAATTTCTTAGCTCCATAAAACTTAGCCATAAAGGGGGTAAAAAACAGGGTAAATATTGCCACTACATAATTGAGGTCCCCGCAGGAATTCGCAAATGTCTCATGAATCAGAAGCGAATTTTCATTAACTGGACATCCTGTAAAATAAGAGACTTCACCCTTGTGACCCGTTGTTTTAAATGTCAGCAATATGGACACTCAGCTAAGTTTTGTCGTGAGGCTGATCAGGTCTGTGGCCATTGTGGGGAGACTGGACACTCTATCAAAGAGTGTATTAAAAAATCTCAGGAACCAACCTGTGCCACCTGCAAGCGTTTTAAAAAAACGAGTAACCATCCTACAGGAGACCCTGAATGCCCAGCAAGGAAGAATGCAGAATTGAGGTATATAAATTCTATTAACTATGAAGGCGCCTAAGAGCGCCCGTATCTTCATATTATCTATAAGCACTTATTAATTAAGTTTCTTTTCACATTTTTTACTTCTTTTTTACATTTATTTTTAAACGTTCTTTAGTTTATTTATCAATGACACATCAAATTATATATGACTTAGACAATATAAAATTTGGTGAATCTCACTCGTGTGATGGTGAATTGTGTAGCCAATTAATTTGTAATGAGAAAGGTACTCTTAAAATCTTAACCCAAAACATTCGTAGTATTCACAAAAATTTCGATGATTTTCTAATATTATTAACTCGATTTAATGTTCCTTTTGATATTATTATTTTGACTGAATGTTGGTTACAAAACCGAGCACATAGTTTACCCACCCTCACAGGGTACAAATTACACAGCTCAACTAAACTACATAACCAAAATGATGGCATTATAATATATGTACGAGATACGTTAAACTTTACCATAGAAGAAATTTGTGTTAATGAAAGTAATTGTCTAGGACTGATAAGTAAGGACTTAGTCATATTATCTTTTTACCGCTCTCCATCTTTTCGCAAACTTGATAATTTTTTACAATCCTTGAACAGTATACTACATGCTTTCGCCTCTACAAAAAACATTGTTTTAACTGGAGACTTGAATATTGACATTATATCAGAAAACAACGATTCTTCTATCCAGGAATACTTAAACATATGTGCTTTTCATGGAATATCACCCGCCCATACCTTTCCCACTCACAACAGCGGATCCTGTCTAGATCATGTTATGATAAAAACGAATTACCTGACACATACATTTGTTACTAACTCGACTATTACCGATCATCGCGCCGTGGTATTGACATTGAATTTAAAGCTGACTCATAAAAAATGCCGCCGCAGCTATTCTAGTGTTAACATGCAAAACGTAAGACGTGATTTAATTCAAATGGATTTCAGCACGGTTTGTAATAATACTGACGTAAACTTTTCTATGAATTACGTGACTAACTGTGTTCAAAATGCAATTGCGAAAAATACAAGCACGTTTCGTCAAAGCAGGAAGTACCAAATAATAAAACCTTGGATAACTCCTGGCTTAATCAGATGCATAAAACATAGAGATAAGTTGCACAAAAGGTGTATGCTTGAGCCTACTAACAATACTATTATTCTTATTTACAAACGATATCGCAATTTTTGCAATAAAATTTTGAAAAATGTAAAATGTGAGTACGAGAAAAAAGAACTTCAATCTGCGGGAAGTAACAACAAATTAATTTGGAATTTCATTAAACAAAAGACTTGCACGACAAAACATAATGATATCCCTAACGAACTATTCAATCTAAGGTCAACTCCCACACAGTCAGCGGAATTCATAAATAACTTTTTCATAAACATTGGTAAGAATTTATCTGAACAGGCAAATTTTGAAAAATACTATCAAGCTAATTCTAAACACCCTTCAAGGCTTAAATCGTTTGTTATGATCGATACAGACGTATCTGAAGTAGAGGGTATCATAAATAACTTAAAAAGTAATAGTGCCCCCGGATGGGATAACATCTCATGTAAAGTTTTGAAATTTTGTAAGGATATACTAGCCCCTCCGTTAACTCTCATATTTCAAAATTGTTTGTCTCAAGGTATATTCCCCGAGTCATTAAAAAAAGCTGTGGTTATTCCGATTTATAAATCGGGGGATAAAAACCAACCAAATAACTACAGACCGATTTCTCTTCTTCCCACTTTCTCTAAAATTTTGGAAAAAATAATGAACAGTAGGTTAATAAAATATTTAGATGAAATATCCTTTCTCTCAAGTTGTCAATTCGGTTTCCGTAAAAAGTTATCTACTGATGACGCAGTCCATTGCCTTACAAATGAAATTGTGCAAAATTTGGACAAAGGTATGCATGTTATAGGGATTTTTCTCGACCTCAAAAAAGCCTTTGATACAATTTCAATTCCAATTTTATTGCAAAAATTAGAAAATATCGGCATTCGGGATACTCAGTTAAAATTATTTGAAAGTTATCTTAGTAATAGACTTCAGTGCCTAAAAATTGGAGACAATTATAGCACATTTTCAAAAAACCACCCCTATGGCGTCCCTCAGGGTAGTATCTTAGGACCCAGCCTATTTTTGATTTATATTAATGAGCTATGTAATCTCCAACTTAATAACGGCACCATAGTTTCATATGCAGATGACACAGCCTTACTTTTTTCTGCAAAAACAATAGACAAAGCTTATAAATTCGCTCAATCTGGCTTTAGTATTGTGAATGACTGGCTTTTTAATAATTTTCTGTCCTTGAACACTGATAAAACTATGTATATGATTTTCGCAAGGAACACTTCTACACCATTACTCGCTAACACCCCGCTTTATGCACATCACCGCACTTGCACTGATAGCACACCATGCCTATGCTCAACTATCTCCAAAGCAATGAACATCAAATATCTTGGAATTACTCTCGACGTTACTTTAACTTTTAAGGTCCATATTAATGCACTGTGTAATAGAATTAGAAAACTTATAGTAATATTTAAAAAGTTGAGACGCATATGTGACTACGCTTTAACAAAGCAAATCTATCAAGCGCTCGGTCAATCCTTACTGACTTATTGCATAAAATCTTGGGGAGGTGCTGGCATAACCACTATGTTAAAACTGGAACGAGCTCAAAGAGCGCTACTTAAAGTAGCTACTGCGCGCCCTTTCTATTTCCCTACTACCGAACTATATAAACAATGCAAAGTGCTAACTGTGCGTCAGCTCTTTATTCTATTCACTGTTCTAAAACAGCATGCTAGCTTATACTTCAACACTGATACACTAAACAGGAGGCGAAAGGATATAGTATGTTTGAATACCTATAGTGCAAAATTTTCCATTACAAATAGATTCTTTATATTTTTAGGACCATACTTATATAATAAAATTAATAGATTACTAGTATTATATAACTTAAACAACTTTGAATGCAAGAAAAAACTTCAATCGTGGCTATTAAATCTTACATACACGGAATCAGAGGAATTGCTTAATATAATAAGTTAATATAAGATGTTTTTATTTATATATTTTTTATCATAATAATACAATTAGTTAGATACAATTAATTCTGATAATAATTTATACACTACCTTGCAATACCATTATATGAAAACTGATAGTTTAAGCCTTTTTTGTTTATTGTTGCCTGAAATACAGGTAAATTACCTAGCTCAGGAACAGGAAAATGTTATATTTTGTACTCTAAATAACTTACTAGGTTAAGACGAATATTATGTACTTTTGAAAACTGAATAAATTTTTATTATTATTATTTTTATTATATATATTTGTGCTAGGATTATAATATTTCATTTACTCTCAACACTCAAACTCAAGTTAAACGTTCACGCGGCGCCGTATGTCCCCGAACGGCTTGACAGAGGTACTTATATTTTTTAACATCACGTGACATTGTCACCTGTTGTTTAGAGTAGACCGTTTCTGTAGATTATTTTGTGTAGGCCCGAACCGGGATTTGCACCATCATCGTCTGCACGATAAGCGGTATTCTACCCACTGAGCTATCACGGTTGCTGTTTGTGGTATTTCATTTTAGTGATAAATTAATAGCTTAAATATATTTAAATATATACCAACACTAGCTGACCCCACAGACTTCGTACTGTCAAAAGTGTAGACTTTCACGTCGTCAAACTGAAATATTTAACTGACCTGTTGAGGGTCTCTGTCATGGGATGAGAAAAAAGGTGTTTTTCATAGTGTCCTCACATTTTTTTCACTTTGTAAATTTTAAGTTAATAAGTATAGTAGTTTCGGCTCAGCATCAATTCTTAGTCAATTAGTCTGTTTCACCATTTTTAAAAAAAAAAATATTGATCTCTTAATTTTTCTGGGATAAAAAGTGTCCTATTGTGTTAATTGGGATCATTATCTGGCTTCCTGTAAATTTTATTTTAAAAACTTTCTGTGAATTAGTCTTCATTTAGCTACAAACACACAAACATCTTAACTTTCACATTTATAATATTAATAGGATAAGGCTTAAAACATAAGCTTCTCGCGCTTCATGCACGCGAGTAAATTTTGTTACGGAGTAATTTAAAAGTTGTATAATCTTCTAAGATGTTTATTTAAATTAAGTGATGTCAAGGACAATTTTGTTCTCAATTAAATACTCTCAATCAACAACATGTTTATTTGGATAAAGATTAATATTATGTTGATATAACATTATGGCAATTATGCATTAAATTCGACCAAATTTATTTACCATAAAAATGGTTATAGTAAGTGAAACTTAAAAGTAAGACATATACTGTCGCGGGCATTTTTTTAGATCATTTAAAGAGAAATAATTCTTTAATACATTTTTTTTTGGGTAACTTAAACCGTTTACGCAGCGCACACAACGGAAGCCTAAGTATGAATAATTATCCCCGTTTTTGCAACATTATTCGCTGATAGTTTGCTCCTGTTGGTCGCAGCGTGATGATATATAGCTTAAAACCTTCCTCAATAAATGGACTATCCAAAACAAAAAGAATTTTTCAATTTGATCGGTTAGTTCCTGAGATCCTAGCGTTCAAACAAACAAACTCTTCAGCTTTATAATATACTAGCTGACCCCACAGACTTCGTACTGTCAAAAGTGTAGACTTTCACGTCGTCAAACTGAAATATTTAAGGGCCAGCGCTGACTGCCGGCATGGCATGGCAAAGGATTTCGGTACAGATATAGCATTTTTAATCTTATTACCATGAGTATAGAATTCATTTTACTTCATTTTGACACAACGATGTCGACGTTCTGTCCTACCGCGGCCTCCCTCGGCATCTTTGTGTCAAAAAGAATTCTATATGTATGGTAATAAGATTAAAAATGCTATATCTGTACCGAAATCCTTTGCCATGCCATGCCGGCAGTCAGCGCCGGCCCTAACTGACCTGTTGAGGGTCTCTGTCATGGGATGAGAAAAAAGGTGTTTTTCATAGTGTTCTCACAATTTTTTCACTTTATAAATATTAAGTTTATAAGTATAGTATTTTCGGCTGAGCATTGATTCTTAGTCAGTTAGTCTGTTTCACCATTTTTTTAAAAAAAATATTGATCTCTTAATTTTTCTGGGATAAAAAGTGTCCTATTGTGTTACTGGGATCATATCTGGCTTCCTGTAAATTTTATTTTAAATACGTTCTGTGAATTAGTCTTCATTTAGCTACAAACACACAAACATCTACACTTTCACATTTATAATATTAATAGGATAAGGCTTAAACATAAGCTTCTTGCGCAGGTAACCTCGCTCGCCGGCCAGCGCAGCGTCTTGTCTTGCGCTTCATGCACGCGTGTAAATTTTGTTACGGAGTAATTTTAAAATTGTATTATCTTCTATGATTTTTATTTAAATTAAGTGATGTCAAGGACAATTTTGTTCTCAATTAAATACTCTCAATCAACAACATATTTATTTGGATAAAGATTAATATTATGTTGATATAACATTATGGCAATTATGCATTAAATTCGACCAAATTTATTTACCATAAAAATGGTTATAGTAAGTGAAACTTAAAAGTTAGACATATACTGTCGCGGGCATTTTTTTAGATCATTTAAAGAAAAATAATTCTTTAATACATTTTTTTTTGGTAACTTAAACCGTTTACGCAGCGCACACAACGGAAGCCTTAGTATGAATAATTATCCCCGTTTTTGCAACATTATTCGCTGATAGTTTGCTCCTGTTGGTCGCAGCGTGATGATATATAGCCTAAAACCTTCCTCAATAAATGGACTATCCAACACAAAAATAATTTTTCAATTTTATCGGGTAGTTCCTGAGATCCTAGCGTTCAAACAAACAAACTCTTCAGCTTTATAATATTATTAGTATAGATGTATAGATATAACACAGATTTAGTTAGCCCTGGGGATACTTGCGGGACGATACATTGAATGTAATATATAATACTAGCTGACCCCACAGACTTCGTACTGTCAAAAGTGTAGACTTTCACGTCGTCAAACTGAAATATTTAACTGACCTGTTGAGGGTCTCTGTCATGCGATGAGAAAAAAAGTGTTTTTCATAGCGTCCTCACAATTTTTTCACTTCATAAGTTTTAAGTGTATAAGTATGGTAGTTTCGGCTGAGCATTGATTCTTAGTCAGTTAGTCTATTTAACCATTTTTTAAGAAAATTTATTGATCTATTAATTTTTCTGGGATAAAAGTGTCCTATTGTGTTAATTAGATCATTATCTGGCTTCCTGTGAATTTTATTTTAAATGCGTTCTGTGAATTAGTCTTCATTTAGCTACAAACACACAAACATCTAAACTTTCATAATATTAATAGGATTAGGCTTAAACATAAGCTTCTCGCGCAGGTGACCTCGCTCGCCGGCCAGCGCAGCGTCTTGTCTTGCGCTTCATGCACGCGTGTAAATTTTGTTACGGAGTAATTTTAAAATTGTATTATCTTCTAAGAAGTTTATTTAAATTAAGTGATGTCAAGGACAATTTTGTTCTCAATTAAATACTCTCAATCAACAACATATTTATTTGGATAAAGATTAATATTATGTTGATAAAACATTATGGCAATTATGCATTAAATTCGACCAAATTTATTTACCATAAAAATGGTTATAGTAAGTGAAACTTAAAAGTTAGACATATACTGTCGCGGGCATTTTTTTAGATCATTTAAAGAAAAATAATTCTTTAATACATTTTTTTTTGGTAACTTAAACCGTTTACGCAGCGCACACAACGGAAGCCTTAGTATGAATAATTATCCCCGTTTTTGCAACATTATTCGCTGATAGTTTGCTCCTGTTGGTCGCAGCGTGATGATATATAGCCTAAAACCTTCCTCAATAAATGGACTATCCAACACAAAAATAATTTTTCAATTTTATCGGGTAGTTCCTGAGATCCTAGCGTTCAAACAAACAAACTCTTCAGCTTTATAATATTATTAGTATAGATGTATAGATATAACACAGATTTAGTTAGCCCTGGGGATACTTGCGGGACGATACATTGAATGTAATATATAATACTAGCTGACCCCACAGACTTCGTACTGTCAAAAGTGTAGACTTTCACGTCGTCAAACTGAAATATTTAACTGACCTGTTGAGGGTCTCTGTCATGCGATGAGAAAAAAAGTGTTTTTCATAGCGTCCTCACAATTTTTTCACTTCATAAGTTTTAAGTGTATAAGTATGGTAGTTTCGGCTGAGCATTGATTCTTAGTCAGTTAGTCTATTTAACCATTTTTTAAGAAAATTTATTGATCTATTAATTTTTCTGGGATAAAAGTGTCCTATTGTGTTAATTAGATCATTATCTGGCTTCCTGTGAATTTTATTTTAAATGCGTTCTGTGAATTAGTCTTCATTTAGCTACAAACACACAAACATCTAAACTTTCATAATATTAATAGGATTAGGCTTAAACATAAGCTTCTCGCGCAGGTGACCTCGCTCGCCGGCCAGCGCAGCGTCTTGTCTTGCGCTTCATGCACGCGTGTAAATTTTGTTACGGAGTAATTTTAAAATTGTATTATCTTCTAAGAAGTTTATTTAAATTAAGTGATGTCAAGGACAATTTTGTTCTCAATTAAATACTCTCAATCAACAACATATTTATTTGGATAAAGATTAATATTATGTTGATATAACATTATGGCAATTATGCATTAAATTCGACCAAATTTATTTACCATAAAAATGGTTATAGTAAGTGAAACTTAAAAGTTAGACATATACTGCCGCGGGCATTTTTTTAGATCATTTAAAGAGAAATAATTCTTTAATACATTTTTTTTGGGTAACTTAAACCGTTTACGCAGCGCACACAACGGAAGCCTTAGTATGAATGATTATCCCCGTTTTTGCAACATTATTCGCTGATAGTTTGCTCCTGTTGGTCAAAGCGTGATGATATATAGCCTAAAACCTTCCTCAATAAATGGACTATCCAACACAAAAAGAATTTTTCAATTTGATTGGGTAGTTCCTGAGATCCTAGCGTTCAAACAAACAAACTCTTCAGCTTTATAATATTAGTATAGAAGTAAGTGAAACTTAAAAGTTAGACATATACTGCCGCGGGCATTTTTTTAGATCATTTAAAGAGAAATAATTCTTTAATACATTTTTTTTGGGTAACTTAAACCGTTTACGCAGCGCACACAACGGAAGCCTTAGTATGAATGATTATCCCCGTTTTTGCAACATTATTCGCTGATAGTTTGCTCCTGTTGGTCAAAGCGTGATGATATATAGCCTAAAACCTTCCTCAATAAATGGACTATCCAACACAAAAAGAATTTTTCAATTTGATTGAGTAGTTCCTGAGATCCTAGCGTTCAAACAAACAAACTCTTCAGCTTTATAATATTAGTATAGATAATATAAAATCTAATATAAAATGTTTGGTGTGTAGTGTTGGCTTAGAATAAAACTACCCCATTTCTTCCGGTGGGTGTACGTAAGAGGCGACTAACGGTATTGGGGCTTTTGAAAGATTTTTGGGCGATGCGGTTGGAGACCCATCACCAACAACCTATATTCCACCATCTTTTCCCCACGTTACTTCCAAAAGTGGCTGAGGAATTTATGATTTCCTAGCTCTGGCTACCCCTTCAAAGGATTCATAGCCGTGGGTAAATGTATGTATGTATGTAATATATAAAATTCACGCTTCACAGTGTTTGCCATCGAACTCCTCCGAAACGGCTGAACCGATTTCAATTAAATTTTGCATACATATTTGATAGGTCTGAAAATAGCCTAATTATATACTCCTATGGGAATAAAGGGCGTGAGTATAAGTAAGTATACTCCTAAGTGGTCCACCCCATGCAATTTATTATTATTTTAAAGACTAAACATTTCCTAATTATACTTTATATGGCAAAACAATGCTTGCCGGGTCAGCTAGTAACATATAAAACACATATGAATAACATCCAAGACCAAGAAAAACGAAACATTCATATTAATCATATGAATGAATACTTGCAGCGGGATTAGAACTGGCAACCTCCGAACCCAGAAATTAGTTACCTACGTCGTTTGTATTTTTAATATTGACCCAATGCGGTTTGTTACTAAAAATCCATTGCTCATATAAAATTGCAACTGCTAATGGTTTGCTGGCGTGCAGCTTTTTATATTTCCAGGAAAATATTACTACAATCTATTTTCATTAATGTTTGTTACGAGTATTTTGTAAGAATTTGGAGTAATACGTTATAGTATTTGCTACTAACGTTTTTTTATTCTTAGACGTATGGTAGATAGTCTGGTTCATCGCGACCACGTGTCATCTAAACCCGGAATGTACAGTCAAAACATTAGTTGCTATACAATATCAAATCACAAGATTATCTTTAGATGAGAAGAATTCATAAAAAAAGTTACTTATCAAAATTAGCTGCAAAGCATGACAATACAAATATCAACTAATAAATAAAGAATAAATAAGGGAAAGAAAAAATTCGACACAGGCGGGGAATTAGAAAAAATTCGGAGGTAGGAAGCGCAAACACTACTTAAACGTGTAAAAGAAATAAAGGATAGAAGAATTTCGCGCTGGCAGCCATTGACACGGTGGCTCAATTGGCAGAGCGTCGGGGCGTATACCCGAGGTCGCGGGTTCGATTCCCGCCTGTGTCGAAATTTTTCTTTCCTTTATTTATTCTTTATTTATTAGTAATAAACCCCACATGGGGTTTTCATGAACAAAAAGATTTAAAATACAAATATCACTGAAAACCTATTTTAATCTATTAAGTTTGTACCTTATATTGTATAGCGACTTATGTCTTGACTGTACCAGGATTTGCGAACTTTTGGGTACTAACATTTGTATCTTATTGAAGAAAAATATATGTATACTTATTAATGATGTAGGAATAATAAATATATAAACCTGAATAAAATATGCTATTTATATAAATACAAACCGACATTAATCTGTTATTTAAATAACAGATACAGTATGTGACAATCGTAATATATTAAAACATTATTTTCGATTTTTGTGTATGTTCTTCTTGTAAACTTAACGCTTTCATTTTTAACGTTAACGCTTTCATTTTTATCAAACAATAAATATAGTCGGCTAAGAAACATTACTGAATTAATTCCCTTAGTTTCTTTAAAATTCGATGTAAGATTTCATGCAAAACAATGCAAAACGCTGAAAATTGGGTAGTAGTAAATTAACGTTGATGAGTAAATACCGAAAAGAGCCGTCGTTCCCACGTGCTTATTTCTTCTTAGAACGAAAAAAAATGCAGGGGGATTCTATATAAAATAATTTTTAACAAAAAGAAAACCGACTACAAAGTTGTGAAAACAACCGAAAATAAACAATCAAGTACTAAAAAGTAAGAAATAAGTTTTTCAATTAAATAAAAGTACTGTGATTATCATCTTAGGAATTTCTTTATTCCACATGCGTCAGTTTAACCTTCCTAAATCTTAAAATTCTCTTAAATTAACTTGTGAGTCGGTGCCAGCCTGCGTGATAATTAATAATAAGTGTATTTCGCATTTCATGTACATGTACAATGTAGGATACCTACATGGTAGGGTAAATTGATTTTTGTATCTATTAAAACGTTAGGCGATAGATATATATATTGTTTAGATTGTAATAATCAGAGATAGATAGGAGGGTGAATTTAAGGCGCCGTTGGTTCAGCGAAAAATATCATCTCAGGGGGTGCTGCCCCCGCGGGCGCGGGGAAGCGCCTGCGCGCCGATCGAGCGGCCGTCTCCCCGACGCGACGCCGCGTGCGCGCGTTTTAAAAACATACAGTAGGGTAAGCAATACAGTTATTGTCAACTCGACAGTTTTAGCCAGTCGCAAATATTTTCTATGGTATGGGTTCGGACATTGGTTTATGATTATTTACATTTTCTTTCTAAAATATTTACGAGTGGTTATAACAGTCAGGGTGACGAAAACTGTATCGCTTACCCTAGGTTATCATTATCAATTTCAAAAATAGTTTCTACCATGGCCGTTTACAATATAAAATGTAATGATACGACAGATTTGTCTACCCCCTGTCAGTTTATACAAAATGATTACAGTAATAATTTCATAACTTTTGCCGTGTCGTGTCGGCTTAGAATAACACTATCGCATTTCTACCCGTGATCGTAAGAGGCGACTAAGGGTATAGGGGCTTTTTAAATGATTTTTGGGCGATGTGGTTAGAGAACCGTCACCGAAATCATATATTATTACCATCTTTTCCCAAATCAACTTCCAAAAGTGGCTGAGGAATTTCTCATTCCAAAGCTCTGGCTATCCCGTTAAGGGATTTATAGCCGTGAGTATATGTATGTATATAATTTTCAGTTTACACCTGTAACTATTTAATATTATTAATTGAAATTAGAAGTTACTTAAACTGTTTTGTTCTTTTTCCCATTCCTAATAAATTAAACAATAAAATATAAAAATGATTGCAATCTATGAATTGAATGAATTCTTTTATATTTGCTAATGCTAACCGTACGCACGGTCACTCTCACGCCTACATTGACGCGCATCGTATACAGATAGGTCACTCGCACACTAACGGCGCCGCACGCGCGTAAATTGTAAGATCTGTAACACAAGGCGCGCGCGACATAGGTCCATCCCCTAAAGCAGCTCGCCGAGCACTGAGCGGGCGGCAGGCGGCACTCGGGCACGAGTAGGGCTGCGAATATCGATGTTTTTTAAATATTTGTTTTATTGAATTTATTAAAAAAGAAAACTAATCGCCAATAATTATTAGAAATACAAATGCTCAAATTATGATGCAAGTTATATGTTAGTAGGTAAAATAAATAAAATATAAAACCATTTTAAAGAGTGTAATTAGAGGTATGTTGGCGATTTTTTTCTATCGAGCAAAAATGTATTAATCACGTTTCGAATCGCCAATTTCACAGCAGAAAAGCCTCAAGATTTTGATGTATTTTTTTCAAAACCATATTGTTATAATATACGCATTATAATGTTTCAAAAACTCTGTTCGCTGGACTAACGGCACCTTAATTTCGTTTGACTGGCACCGACTCAAAAATTAATTTAAGAGAATTTTAAGATTTAGGTAGGTTGAACTGACGCGTGTGGAATAAAGAAATTCCTAAGGTGTTAATCACAGTACTCATATTTAATTAAAAAACTTATTCTTACTTTTTAATACTTGATTGTTTATTTTCGGTTGTTTTTACAACATTGAAGTCGATTTTCTTATTGTTAAAAAATATTTTACTTTACGAGTTTTAGAGATGGGTAGACCTGGCAAAGATGCCTCTCAGATGAGGAAGCGACGGTTACTGTATTATTCTTCGTCTTTCCGGTATTTCTATTACTGTACGAATTGAAGATTTTGGCATATTGCAGAGTATTAAATAGGCTCAACCATATGTTACTTTACATTGTCCTTGAAATCCCTCGAAAGGCGATGGTCTACAATTCTACATCTTGACTCAATAAAGACTCAAACGTTCATGCCAAATATCTCGGAAGGGGTTAGCAGAAGTACTAATACTAATGAACATCACGTGACATTGTCACCTGTTTTTCAGAGTACCCACGATTTGCTTGGACAGTGTACTCACGTTATACAGGGCAGGCTTATCGGCGTTTTGAAAAAATACACTGTCACATGATTGTGAGTTTCGACAGTCCCCTCGATTTCCTGGGATGCCATCATCAGATCCTAGTCTCATGGTACTTTCTCGGTAACAATAACATAACAAAAGAAACGTTTAGTGATCCTGTACTCCTCTTCATAAAAGCTACGAAAAGGAGTATAAATCTCTATTACTTAGCAGCATAACATTATAGTTTCCAGAAGCAAATGCCAATATAACTTCAGAAAATATGTAAAACGCGGTACATTTGGTACATAGAGAGGATGGATGAAAATAAAGTAGCGAAAGAGATATATAAAGCCAATGTGGATGGGATTGTTAGTAGAAAACGGCCTCGTAAAACTTTCTTGACCAGATAGAAAACGTTCTTATAAAGGCGGGGGTCCGAAGTGAGAAGAATAAAAGAGCATGTATGAGAAGAATAATAAATGTAAGGGAAGTAAGAGAGGTTTGTCAAGATCGTACTAAGTGGCGATCGATAGTCTCTGCCTACCCCAATGGGAGTAATGGGCGTGAGTATAAGTAAGTAAGTAAGTATTTGCCTATA
This sequence comes from Bedellia somnulentella, assembly GCA_963576735.1. Lineage (NCBI taxonomy): Eukaryota > Metazoa > Arthropoda > Insecta > Lepidoptera > Bedelliidae > Bedellia > Bedellia somnulentella. Next base: position 64,192 of record OY755176.1, read on the forward strand.
AAATTCGTTCCATGAGTAGTTTTTTGTGTTTCAGAGAACTCTTTTCTTACATTTTGTTTCAGTAGAGGCACTAAACCGTAAAAGTAAAAACGACGTCTACAATTATGCATTGACAGCTCTACAATTATTATGTTACCGATATAAGAAATCAACTACTATTTCTATTTCCCGAGAGAGGTCAATATGATGTCCAGTAATACCTAGTGTTTTAGAGAATGAAATTTCTCGTGACGAATTCCTCACACAAATTCCCACTTTTTTCTTGGGCGAAAGTGTAGAGAGTTTGCCTATTATGGTCTCTCTACACACGCACGCTATTCACGGCTTGAATACACGTGGAAGCCAACTCAAACGAACCATCTGTCTACACTCGCAAAGTTTCACGCAAACCCTTTGTCACGAACAACTTACCAACAACTGGCGGGACGAGGCGCGAGCTGCAAAGCTGCTATCGAATAGCGTCTAAGCGAGTGAAGCGCGTGTGAAGGCTGGGAGACATTTACATACTTTCTTGTGATAGAGACATTGATGTGGCACTAAGACGAAACTTTAGCAATTAGATTTTTAGTAAACTGCCAGTAAGACATTTAGAAACGTAGATAAATGTAAGTCACTTAAAAATCAGACCGGTTTATTGTTGTTAGACCATGGGTATACTTATCGGGAATCCCTTAACCATTAACTAACATTAAACATAATTAAACATTAAACAACATTAATTTATTTGTATATATATTGATATATGTATGAACGAGGGGCATGCCAATAGAATTTAGATACTCTTTTCTCATTTAATTGACACTGGCAAGCTATACACCATCTTATAGGCTGGTTTTTAGGGTTCCGTAGCCAAATGGCAAGAACGGGACCCTTATAGATTCGTCATGTCTGTCTGTCTGTCCGTTCGTCCGTCCGTCCGTATGTCACAGCCAGTTTATTCCGAAACTATAAGAACTACATTATTGAAAATTGGTGCGTAGATGTATTCTGTAAACCGCATTAAGATTTTAAAATAAAATATGAAAAAAAACCAAAATTTTTAGGGTTCTCCATACATAGAACTGAAACTCAAAATTTTTTTTTCATCAAACCTATACGTGTGGGGTATCTATCAAAAGGTATTTGAAAATGATGTTAAGGTTTCTTATATAATTTTTTCAAAATTGAATAGTTTGCGCGAGAGACTTTTCCAAAGTGGTAAAATGTGTGTACCCCCCCGTAACTTCTAAAATATGGGCATGATAAAACTGAAAAAAATATATGATGTGTATTACTATACAAACTACTAAGAAAAATTGGTTTGAATGAGATCTAGCCAGTAGTTCTATTTTTAAACGTTATAAATCAAATTACTTACCTAATTTATTAATTTCACTGAAATATATAACAATAATTTTACTATCACAGGCCTTAAGCATAAAAAGTGAACATTAAAATTAATTAATAACTGCTACGGAACCCTTCATTAGCGAGTCCATCTCGCTCTTGGCCGCTTTTTATTGACATATTTGAATATAGAACACACTTCTTTTATTTATTTTTTATTTGAATGAGCATCAATTTTCCGAGAACCTGGCGGAGAATGTTTTGAACTTTTGGCTTCTACTTTTGGTGAGTCTGCTTGTTCCCGAGCAACAGTATTCAATTGGTTCGCTGAATTTAAAAGAGGACGGGGATGTCTCGAAGATGAAGCGAAGACAGGACGGCCGCCAACCACGGTCACGCAAGAAAACGTTCGTGCAGTCGAAAAACTTATTCGCGAAAACCGACTAATTACATTTATATTATGTAGAGCTAGAGCGAGAACTAGGAATTGGATTAGCAGCAATGCACGACCATAATTCACGACCACCTTTCTCTCCGTAAACGTTGTTCGAGATGGGTGCCCCACAAACTTACCGATGAGCAGAAAGACCGTCGGGTGGATTGGTGCCTATTAGTGATAGATAAATTCAACGAAGGCAAGAAAAAAAACGTATATGATATACTGACTGGTGACGAAACATGGCTATATAACTATGATCCCAATTAGACTTAGTATTAAGTTGACTTTTGACGTTCAAAAAACAAAGATTTATCTTTTTACTTTGAAATAAATGATTATTTTATTTTATTTTTATTTTATTTAAAGCGACAGTCGACTGTATGGTGCTTTGAAGACGAGCCAACTCCAACGAAATGTCGCCGTACACGAAGCACACAGAAACAAATGGTCGCCTCGTTTTTCTGCAAAACGGGTCATATTGCTTCTATTGTGCTAGAGAATGAAAAGACGGTGAACTCCGAATGGTATGTGACAGTTTGTGCTCCAACAGTAATATCAGCTTGGTTTGCCGGCGACCGAAGTCAGGAATCCGGCACCTTCTCTGGCACCACGACAATGCGGCGCCGCACGAGTCTGCCAGAACACTAAACTTTTTCAACTCGAAAAATGTGTCAATTCTCCCTCACCCGCCATATTCCCCTGACCTAGCGCCTTGTGATTTTTACTTGTTTCCAAAAATCAAAGAAAAACTAAAGGGGAAGAGGTTTGAAAGCAAAGAAGATGCGCTGGTTGCCTATAATTTCGAGATTTTTGAGGTATCTAAAGAAGAGTGGTCACAGGTATTTTTTAATTGGTTCAGACCTATGGAAAAGTATATACGTGCTCAGGGTGAATACTTTGAAAAGATCGATACTTGTAATAAATAATAAATTTTATAATTTTTGGGTATCTAGTTTCTTTAAGCATGCCCCTCGTACCAAGAATCTATCACACGATTACACTTTCCGTCCAAAAAGTAGACATCCACTTTTTACATGGACATGATACAAACCATTAATGCTATCGGTACTGGCACCAATTTTATAATTTTATGTACAAAGTCAAATGTAGGAATTCTAAAAATATATTTTGCTGTTTTAAAATGAAGGGGTCAGTGTTGCTACTAGTGAATCTGTAAGGTAAATAATATGATTATCGATCGGGAAATAATGCAATCACCTGTCTGTAAATAATGTAAGAAAACTCAAAAAGATTGACAAAATTTTCGAAATTATTTTTTATTTAAACCGCTAGTTCAGCAGATCTAGAATTTAATTTTTGTTTGATATTTAGTTGCATTAAAATAACTATGAAAAACATACATACATACACACATATACTCACGGCTATAAGTCCCTAGATGGGGTAGCCAGAGCTAAGGAATTAGAATTTTCTCAGCCACTTTTGGAAAGTTCAGTGGGGAAAAGATGGTAAAATAAAGGTTTTTAGTGATGGGTGTCCAACCTCATCGCCCAAAAATCTCTTTAAAGCCCCAATACCGTTAGTCACCTCTTACATATACCCACCGGAAGAAATAGGGTAGTGCTATTCTAAGCCGACACTACACAGCAACTATAAAAAAAAGTAATAAAAATGGTTTTATTTTTCATCAATACGTATACAATTGGTAAATGACACGTAACGAGTTGTATTTCACACAGTAATTGACATCATAATATATTTTACTGTACATGTGCATTCTATTTGACACAAATGTCTAATACCGTTTATAACAGTGTTCATTATAATGTCATTAATCATGTTTTACTTAAGGATAACGCAGTAAGAACCGGGTCATTTTATATAGTTCAAATTCGGTATTTAAGAAGTTTTGTTGAGGTCATAGGCACAGTTACTTTATTTTTTTATCTGCAGCAGTCAGCTCATACACACGGTCCCACAGTCGGAAGCGGTCTGACAGAGGATCTGTTCCAGCTGACATAGGTACGTCTATGTTCCAGAAGGTGTCCTCGTGCGGCGTCATTGCCGGCCAAACTATGTGGAGATCTGACTTCATGGGTGTGGGGTTTCTGTAACAAATACTTTATCTCAACTCAAAATTCAAACGATCACGCCGTATATCCGCGAAGGGGTTGGTAGAGGTACTAATACTAGATACCAGGTGACAATGTCACTTTTTACTTGGACAGTGTAAATTATATTTTATATTAATTTAATAGGCATGGCTTAGCATTTGCATATCAAATAAATACATTATATCGTAGGGAAGAGAAACTTCACAAATTACTCTTTGCTATTGGTAATTTCGTCGATTATCCATTAAATTACTCTTTCAAAACTACTGACATTATAAACAGAATAAAACTGGCGAAGTACGTATTAAATTTACGCTCGTAGGAATACAATACGCCAAATTATCTATATGTAAAGGAAAATGGTGTTAGTTATACTATTTATAATTCGAGAACAGATGAACCTATTTGGATTCAAATTATTAGAGACGTAGCTTAGAACCAGGAAAAGGACATAGGACATATATCATCACGCTAAATATCAACACCAAGAAAACAACACCATCCGTGCGAAGCAGGGGCGGACCACTAGTAATTCATAAATTTGAAACCTATTGTGTAGTTTAATAGAAAATATATATCTAAATAGACCAAGAAGTTATGGAAAATTTGAAAGAAAAAAGAAGCACGTATTAAACAAATTAAAACGAAACGTTGAGGGTATTATTTTCATGTATTTCTTAATTCTTAGTTTTGTAACAACGATAAATAAACTCCCAGAAGAAACAACGCAATAAGAAAATATCTCTCGGCTCAAATAATTATTTTAATGACAATAAAAACTAAGGCTTACCCGTGCACCATGAAATTAATCCACATTTGTCGGAGTTTTTCTTGAACGAGACGATCATTCGATGTCATATTCTCATAAATTGGTTTGTAATCATAGTTCTGTACATAAAGACTTGATACCACGTGGCCGGGACCCTTTATATCAGACTTCATCACAGATGGAAGATTAACAGTTCCATTATAGTTGAACAGGAACAGGTAGACTGCATCGCCGTTTTTAGCATGCAATCTTGCGGAAACCATTTGCGGGTACGAGAATATGGTATCAGTCATGAACTTGATGTAACCTAACTTAGTACTAATACCACCGGGAAAATAAAAGTCTTTGACATATCTAGTAATTTCCTCCGCTTGATGTTCAGATTTAAAATTTAAATCGGTTGGAAGTAAGGATACATAATTGGATTCAATAACTTTTTTTGTTGATTCAAAGTCCTCTATAAATTCTAATCCTTCCATTGATGTAAAACCAGTCAATAATGGCTTCGGCTCGTATTCAGATAGCATTAATATTTCTTTAGGATGTTTATCTAAAAATTTCTCTACACCCTCAATTTGGTGTGTTTCAATGCAAGGTTGGAACCGTATATTTGTTTCTGCACTCAAGAGTTTATCATCAAGATACCTATAATATTTTTCTAAATCATTTCTTTGAACTTCTTTGTTCCCAAACGTTTTTACAAATAATTCGGCTGGCACAAATGGGTCTGTATCTATAATACTTGTTGAGAGCATAGAACCACTTTCTAAAATTACTTTAGAGAAGAGTCCTTTAGATAATGGGCTGATATATTGAAATTCAGCGGACATGCTCCCTGCGCTGCTTCCAGCGATTATAATGTTGTGAGGGTCTCCTCCAAATTTCACTATATTAGTTTTCACCCAGCGAAGAGCAGCATTTTGGTCTTTCAGACCAGCATTACCAGGTGCAAATGACGTTCCAAGACACAAAAAACCCTGCACACCTAAAAAAGAATTTCGTCATATTAATTATTAGGGTGATAGATAATTATGACTTAATTTTAAATTATTATTTGATATTAACTTTGCGCATTAAAAAATCTAATACGTAAATTTGTTACGTCGTAGAAAACCAGGCAAATGGCGACGCAGTTGCAAAGCTCGGGTGTGTAGCGTCGTTTGTTATTAACAAGCAGACGTCTATTAAGACAAGGCGCAGATGATCACCCATAAGCTAAAAGCCTCTGAGGTGACTCATTAATTTAAAAAAACACTCTAGGCTGACCGCTGGCACAAATGGGCAAACAAGCGAGATCAAAGATCCCCAAACTAGTACCTCCCTCGCCTGCACTGGCGTGGGCCGCATCACCGTATAATACTAATATAAGCTTCCCGCTTGTCTCTGGTTAGGACTCCTCACCCCTCTTTATTCGATTCAGAAGTGCCACGGTTTGACAAGCTCTAAAATGACAGGGACTCCTTTTCATATAACTGTAAATAGCCCAATCCATAAAAAAATCTTTTTCCTTGCACTTCAACTCACTCATAGTATTCACACAAAACCAATCCGATTTTATTTCTTTGATTCGTCTTCTTACTTTTCATACATCCCTCCATTTTTTTTTATTTTGCTATAATGAGTTTCTGAAACACATCTGGTTTCAACAATTCACAAGTTGAGTTAGTTGTCCTGACATCCATAGTCGCGGATCCATCGCGCACACCTTGGATTGGTGAAAGGGCGTACTTTTCTAATATAAACTGCACACCTTAAACTTATAAGGTATAGTTCTCTGTTTTAGCGATTCCAAAAATCTTTATTACTTTTTAAAATGTTATGACTTTGTGTATAAGGCCGCCTACGCACTGGCGACCATGGTCGCCGCGACCTGGCAGCGGCGGCCAGTGAATTCTGGACTTTTATAGCAATCGCTATATAGCCCCTACGCACTTAGCGGCCAGCGACCAGCGGCCACCGTTCTATGTAATCGGCCAGGTCGCGGCGACCATGGTCGCCAGTGCGTAGGAGGCCTAAGTAATAATATATCGTACTTGAGTTTAAAGGGGAGTTTGTTATATTTAACGCTCAGTTTTATTGCCTAATGAAAAAAAAACGGACTTCACATAAAAAATTGACACTTTCAAGATAATAATTAATAATAATAAAAATCTTTTATTTTCTAATTAACCTATGTATAAATTATACTAGAGCACATATTTTACAATTAAAATGAGGGTGAGACATATAGAGTACAATTAGTGCCATTATAGGTCGTGCCAGTGCAATGGACACTAATAATTTCATTTTTAAGATTACAATCATCATATTATGTTTATGTAATAAAAATACTCACCAAGTCTGTAATTGAAATTGACAGCTACAATGCCGCGTTGGACTAAAGGAATGGGATCATATACCATTCCATAGCTGGTCTGGAAACCTCCTCCATGAATGTAAACCATCACGGGAAGATCAGTCTCGTTAGTGTTTGGAGTAAAGATGTTGAGTCGAAGACAGTCGAGTGATCTGTTTAGTTGCAGGAAAGTGTCCGAAAATGTAAGTTGATGAGGGCAAACTATGTATTTTTCGGTGGCTTCAAAGACTCCATTCCATGGCGAGCGTGGTTGAGGACCCTTTAACAAACAAATTCTTGGTTTGTAAATCATAATACGCAGTTGTTTTCTGTACCTGATGTATGATGTTGTTTTTTTGTTTATACAATATGATTACATAATAAATAAGTGTGGTCTTATAAGTGTTTTTAAATAAATATGTAAACGCAATGCATAGAATTTAAATAAAAATCCTGTGAAATTTTAAGGAAAATACTTAAAAATTCATTTTTCATGTTCAGATGTACTCGACTAGAAATTCCAAACAGGTGGCCGGAGCTCCTGAATCATAAATCCAGTAGATATAAAAAAAATGGGGATAAGATTGTAAAATAAAGGTTGCTGGTGATAGATCTCAAACCATTTTGCCTAATAATCCCTTGAAACGGGTCCCAATACTAGTGTGTTCTTGCCAGTCTGGGGCGACGCAGTAAAGACTATTCTAATAGAATCCAGTAAGAGCTTAAAGATCTGTCCTAGAGACCATGACGAACAATCACTACAGATATTGCACAGCTAGTCTCTACACCGAATGTTGCTTATTGAGTATCCGGAAGCTATACATATATATAAATATATATCAATGTATTAATGTATTCCCAATAATGAGAATTGCCATTGTTTCTATGACTTAGTGTAAGACTACTTTTGGTAAAAGATTTCAATCTTATCTACAACCAGAATAACTCACTGCACTGTAAGATAAGCCAAATTTAAAGTGAACAGCTGGCTGTCAAGCATGTCCTACGACTCAGCAAAGCAATTATTGAGAGTGATTGACTGACACCAAAACTATGTAATACACATACACAAATTCAAATACATACATTAACACACACACACACACGTCATATTACACTGTACCATTTTTTCTTCAGGAACTTTTATATTAAAATATTTAAATTTGCTGTTGTAATTTAAACATGAAACGCACAAACGCACATCCATACACATTAACACACATACAAATATACGTATATGTTTAAGCTAAAATCTTTTAATTTTGTGTTTTAATTTGAGTTTTATGCATGCTATCGACTATTCTTTATCATGTAAAAAATTATGTAAATTCTTAAAGTTTTTTATATTTTTTCTTACTTTCGGATTTTTAAATTGTTTATTCCATAATCAAAGAATAATAAAGAGGAAGAGGTTTAAAAGCAAAGAAGATGCCTGTAATTTTGAGATTTCTGAGGTATCTAAAGAAGAGTGGTCACAGGTATTTTCCAATCGGTTCAGACGTATGGAAAAGTGTATACGTGCTACGTGTTTGTTTTGGCATGCCCCTCGTAATTAGTGATATTATGAATTTCGATGATTATATTTTAAAATTTTCATGACCTTATTTTTTACTAGTGGATCGTCCCAGCTTCGCACGGGTAGCGTTGTTTTTTTAAATATCTGAGGTTTCTTTCTTCAGTCACTGCTCAAGCATTGTGAAATTCAGCGCAATGTTTTCAATTTATTAAATTTAAAGCACTCCCTAAACAGTGTAGTTTAGTGATTTTAAATGCGCTTTGATGAACGGTTCAGTATTTTCGTTTAATAGCAAACTTTGGAATAAAACGCTATGAAGTATTTATAACAATCTAAGAAATAAATCATTACGTGATTTAGGATGCAACTACTGGCGCCATCTAGTATGTTATATGTAAATTAGTAAAGATTTGGTTTTGATCACGGGCGCGATGGCTTATTTTATGTATAATTTCGGTGTTTGTCTACCGATTTCTATGATTCTTTTTTTATTGAATAGGTAATAATGTTACCTTTTTTAAATTTGGGATGAGTGAGACGTTTACAAACGTAAGAGTAAACAAATATAATCAGAATGATCCGAACTGCTAAGCTATCAGGAATTACACGTGTTATTGTGAGTCAACCGTAAAAGATAGACATAAACTGCTGAGAATTTTTTTTTTAGATAATTTTATGAAGAATATTCACACACATAATTTTTATGTAAGTTTAACCATTGAGGCTGCACACGCGACGGAAGCTATAAAAATGGAGTAACTTCTCCCGTTTTCCCAAAATTTCCCGAAATTCCCCTTTACTACTCAGCTGAAAAGTAGACAAAAACCTGCGCAGGTGTATGGAGAATAATTGTACCAAGTTTCGTCAAAATCCGTCGAGTAGTTTTTGTTTCCATAAGGAACATACAAACCGACAGACAGACAGACAGACAAAAATTTTACTGATTGCATTTTTGGCATCAGTATCGATTCCTAATCACCACCTGATGGTTATTTTGAAAATATATTTCATGTACAGAATTGACCTCTCTACAGATTTATTATAAGTATAGATAGATAAAGACTGATCGTTATGATTTTAAATGTTATGTGAAATATTTTTGGACCTCCGATGATAGGAGTTAAAAATTTATGTAAGAAAAAGCGCACACGTCCCTAGCATACACATAATATTACTCAGATTATTTTGAAAATTTTTACACAACACCTTCAGCGCGATACGGGGCTTATAAGTCCCCGTCGTTGATTCTCATCCAGTGCGGGAGCAAAAAACAGCACCTATCCCCTGGTGCGAAGGCTATATCTTTGTCATTTTAAGTCGTATGAAAGAGATAGTTGTATATTTGGTTTATTTACCTTCTGAAGGACTAGATTACACTAAAAAACAATCTGGGGTGTTATGAACCCTGTAACGCACTGGAGCGAAAAAGTTTCCTTCTAGTGCGGGACGGGGTTCATTACTCCCCGTAAGTTTTTTACCTACCCGTACGGGGTTTTTTTGGTCATTTCAATTAGTGACGCCGAGAGCGTAAGGTGCATTCGATAAAACAATGAAGCGGTCATTGCTGAAACTGACAATTAATGTATTTTTACTATAATGACGTTCATTAAGACACTTGTAAAAATGCTATAATGAATAAAAACATTTGAATCTTGAATCTGTCCGTTTCTATCTATCTATCCAGTAAGCGTACCATTATTGGTTAAATTTCGTACATTTATGTAAATTTCCTACATAAATGTAGGAAATTCAACCTATGGTAAGTGAAAACGCATCATTTTGTGGATATTGAAACGTGGCGTCTGCATTATCGAAACACAATTCACCTATTTACACTTCGCCTATGACAACACATCTGACATACAGTTGAAACAAACTTCAAATGATCGGCCGTTTTGCCCATGATTATTAAGATATTTTATTTTTCTTTTTAATTTAGGTCAACTGCATGTTAAATGAAACGACGGCGTGGCGTAAGGCGTGGTAAACCCGTTAAAGTTAAAGAGAACCAACAGAAACGTTCAGATGTACGAGATGGAATTATTTATCGACTCCAAATGTCGATACTACCCATTACATAAACATAACATAAACGTTCACGCCGAATATCCCCGAAGGGGTTAGCAGAGGTACTAATACTTCTGAACATCACGTGACTTTGTCACCTGGTGTTCAGAATACCCACGTTTTGCATGGACAGTGTACTCACGTTATAGGGGGAAGGCCTATCGCCGTTTTGTACGAATACACTGTCAGATGACTAAGTATATAGGCGGCGATAGGCCTGCCCCCTATCACGTGAGTACACTGTCCATGCAAAACGTGGGTACTCTGAACACCAGGTGACAAAGTCACGTGATGTTCAGAAGTATTAGTACCTCTGCCAACCCCTTCGGGGATATTCGGCGTGAACGTTTATGTTTATGTATGTATGTTTATGTATGACTAAGTACAACTCAGCCATGTGGGTTTCCTCACGATGTTACTACCCATTCAAGTCACTAAAATTTCATCGATATGTTTACGTTCAATGCGTTACGGGGTTGAATAAGCCCGGTGAAAATTCACTTTCAGTGCGGGACGGGGTAGAAAAAGCCCCGTAATCTTTAAAAGTTTCTCACTTCGTCATCTTTTATCAAAACCAGGGGCGAAAAGAGCAAATTATAGGGAATTTATCTGTCTATCATTAGGTAAAAAAACTCATAAAATTACAGCCAAATTAAGTGACTCAGGTATACGGGGCACTATCAACCCTGTAACGCACCAACGGAAAGTCACGCTCGGGGCTTCATACACCCCGTAACGCACTGAAAGCACGGTACTGGTTTTGAGACGCCGTGCTGAACGTGTTAATTATTTTCTTAAAGTAAATAACATAAAAATGTATATATAATAAAGAAACGAACCCTGAAAACCAAAAACCGCGAATTAAAAATGACTAAGTAAGACATTACTTTATCACTTACTAATACACTACCATCTCTTAGCATATTATGTACGTCATGGTCAATGTCATTTTATAATCGACTCATTCTTACAATGGGATAATGATAAGATGTACTATTTTTATACGTTTGCAATGTAAAAGTGGCAACTGTCCGACGAGGGTTACGTTTTATGTTAAATTTAATAAGCGACAATAATTTTGGACAATCTAGCTGATAATGTATAATTTTATAAAGGTATATAAGGTCCTGGAATTGCCTACGCATTTGAAGTGTGGTAACATTAAATTTCTTACAACTTTCTTTATAACTAGTTAAGTTTCTATCAAAGTTTGCTGTGTAGTGTCGGCTTAGAATAGCATTATCCCATTCCTTCCCGGTGGGTGTATGTAAGAGGAGTCGAATGGTATTGGGGCTAATAAGGGATTTTTGGGGGATGCGCCTGGAGAGCCATCATCAACAACCTCTATTTTACCATCTTTTCCCCACTCAACTTTCCAAAAGTGGCTGAGGACTTTCTAATTCCTTAGCTCTGGCTACGCCTTTTAAAGATTTATAGCCGTGAGTGTATGTATGTATGAATGTTTCTATCAAAGCCCAATCAATACGCTAATATTATTAAAAACTGACGTTGAACTTTTTCTTTGTTATCAATATGTATAGAGTACAACAGTAGAAATTATTTCTGATTTTTAAGGTCCTTTGTATTTCTAACATTTGATTTCTTTCCACGCGGGCGAAGCCATGGGTAGAAAGCTAGTATTAAATAAACCGGCAAACGCTTTGCAGCAATAACGTGTGTTCGACACATGAGATGAACAAATTGAGAAAAAGGTTTTCTTTCTTAACACGCACTTTCAATTTACGACGTCTTTACATACATAACTTAACATAAACGTTCTCGCTGTTTGTCCCCGAAGGGGTTGGCAGAGGTACCAATACTTCTGAACTCACATGGCAGCACCATGTAGTGTCCAGACAAGGTGCCCACGTTTTGCTACGTCTTTACATATTTTGTATTTAATATGGTTTTTTTCTCATCAAATTAAAAAACCCTAATTACTTACTCTTACTCACGCTTATTATTTCCATTGGGGTAGACAGAGACTATCAATCGCCACTTAGCACGATCTTGACAAATCTTTCCCTTACATTCATATTCAGCTGTGTAGTGTCGGCTTAGAATAGCACTACCCCATGTCTTCCGGTGGGTGTACGTAAGAGGCGACTAACGGTATTGGGGCATTTTAAGGGATTTTTGGGCGATGCGGTTGGAGACCCATCACCAACAACCTTTATTTTTACCACCTTTTCCCCACGCAATTTCCAAAAGTGGCTGAGGGATTTCTAATTCCTTAGCTCTGGTTACCCCTTCTAGGGATTTATAGCCGTGAGTAAATGTATGTATGTACATTCATTATCCTCCTGATTCATGCTCTTTCATTCTTTTCACTTTGGACCCCCACATTTTTAAGAACGTTTTCTATCTAGTCCAGAAATGGTTTAAGAGGCCATCCTCTACTAATACCATTCAAAAAAACTTTTCAGAAAAAATTGGTGGAAAACGGCAGGCTAGCTAAAATACCGTAGGTGGGATTCATTTTTTTGTGGTTTTCAACTTCGGGGCTATATAGCTATAGATCTTTATTACTATTTACGCTGTGTGTGAGCGCGAATCGAACGCAATTGTTGTTTTAGGTTTGATCAGTAGACCTCATGACACCGCGTCGTTGTAACCCGAGATAAGATTGCCAATTCTTACTGCTTCACTATTTTTAAGTATAATAATAAGAATTCATCATAATAACAAGATTTATAAATATAAATATTGAACTTTATCTCAATTATTTGTTCATACTGAACTTCTGCATATCAACAAATTATTGAAAACACACATCACTAACAGAATGTTTCAATTTACATTTGGGGTAAAACTGGTAAAATACCTTAAATCTGTTATCTCCAGTCGTCGCCGCCGCATATGGTACACCGTAATATGAAATCACATTATCTACATCCGAATTATACCCTCTGACTACTCCTTTATCCGTTGCGACATCTCTAAACACCACATTGCACGAAACTGCGACGCACACACTTATAAAATATAGTACGTGTTGTTTATTCCACATCGTCTTGGTTACTGGATGGATGAGTGGATAAAAATTTAGGAAAGTATCTTATCTTAGTAATATGTTGCAGTCATAACTTAAAGCAAACAATATTACAATATAATATCTAAAAGGACATTATCCCAACCACTCCACGACTCTGATTTTGGAGTATCGACCAGGGTCGACCTCACGGATATAAATTGAGGATATATGATGTCGACACTTTATATAATATTTAATTATATTTTAATCTAAGACAGAACTCTCGACGAATGTGACGAGAGTTTTGTCTTAGATTCAAATATAATTAAATATTATATAAAGTGTCGACATACTCATCATAACTAACCACATACATTAATATGCTCAAGGCTATAAATCTCAAAAGTAGGTAAACTGTGTTTTAGAATTAGAAAGACCTCAGGCACTTTTGAAAGTTGAGTGGTGAAAATATTGTGAACAAAAGTTGGTGGTGCGTCTCCGGCAACATCGCCCAAACAATCAATCTAAAAGATTTTTTAAAAGACAGCCGCGTGAAGTAATTTGTTAATGCTATTTCAAGCCAACACTAAACAGCATCGCGATTTATTGTAAATAAGATGTATCATTGAGTTAGCATTCCATATTCGCAAATATTGTAGTTGTAAGCAAGTATGTATAAGAATCGATTTGGCGTTTTATGGTCCATTATATCAAATACACACAATTATCATATCATGTACTCGTAACAGTCAGTATTCTAGCAATTTCCCGATAGCTTTTTTACATCAAATTCCATAATAGCAACAAAAACTAAGTCAATGTCGTTGCAGATACGAGCATTTCGTCAATTTAGACAAGTATAGTTTTAACTGGTTACAAGTTCAACTGCAACATGTCATGATACAAACAATAAGATGACTCGTTCTTGCAGTATGCGACTCACGGAGCGATATTCGTCGCTACCTCATTAGCAAAAACCGGTTCAGTAAGTGTTTACGCTGTGTGTACATTGATTATCATTTACTGTGATTGTTGCTTTAGGGTGGCAGAGTTACTGACTTTTATAAATATCAGTAAAAATTATAACTAGTGTTTGTAGTACCCACGATTTATCTGTTCAATTTAGAATAGACACTAATACACCAAATGTTATGTAGTGCCGGCTTAGAATGTCACTACTCCTTTCTACCCACGAGTGTCGTAAGAGGCGACTAGGGTATGGGGACGTTTTAAGTGGTTTTTGGGAGGTGCGTTTGGAGACCCATCACCAACTACTTTATGTACTTTATACCAATGGCTGAGGAGTTTATAGCTCTGAAGCTTTTTGGAATTTACAGCCAGAAGCATGTAATACACCAAACAGGACCTTCGATCGACAGCCAGAAGTATGAAATATGTACTGGCAGCTCTGCGCACACGACACTTGTCTTCGATGTTAAAATTGGTATCATGTCACTGTCCCCCGTTTCTGGTTTAGATATTAGGATTGTATAAAAATTGTAGCGACGCGCTATCAGTACATACTGATGCGCACTACATAGAAACGCTGGCAGTGTAAGAGTATCACATTCCACAGCAACACGTAACCAAGCAACCCAAGTAACATTTTTTTCGGGTCTAGGTTGTAAAAAAATCCGTAAGGTTTTAAAAGGGTCGTAAAAAGGTTAATTATTTGCTATCTAGTCATATTGAGTACTTGAAAATGATTAATAAGTCCTAAAACTTATTGTTTATTAATACAACCTTGGAGCCGCTTATAAGAGTTTAAATTAACGTTATTTTAACTTTTATTTCAAGAGCATATAGTCCTAGGATTATAAAGTTATCATAGACTCCTGATTCAGTTCTAAACAAGCTTGCATTTTGCTAAAGTGAGAGCATAAGGTTGAATTTTTTACTTTGATATAACCATAAAGTTATGGAATGTTGAAATAACTTATAAGTAATTTTTAATACCTATCTTTAACCTTTAGGCTGTATGAGAGTTGTCTTGGCAAACAAATAAGGACTGCGCGGTTGAAACTAAAACCATTAAGTCACTGGCTATGAGCTAAAGGCATGATTTAAGTCCTTCTAGATTTTTTTAAAACTTTAGAGGCATCCTCAAAAGAAATCAGTTATTTTTGCAACTTCAAAGCATTACGTTGTCTAGCAAGATGAATCGAAACAGGGTGATGTCAAAAAGACGAAGTGGAAATTTTAAACGTAAAGTGCGTAATTTTTTTTTGCGAATAATGAAAATATCGGTAAGTTTTTATTCTTTTAAAAGTGTTTATTTTAATTATCTTTCTTTACTATACGGGTATTAAATAAAATGTTATTCTGAGAAGAATAACTGTAAACGGTGACTGGTAAAGACTACTTAAGTACTTAGGGCTCTTACAGGTTGGCGACCATCGGCAATCGCTATCAGCGACCGTGGGTCACAGATCTGTAAAAGCACTTATAAATATACAAAGACGAAGAAATTTGGCTCATCTTAACATGGGGCCTTAAAACTAGGCTGTTCGGATGTTAAAATTTAACTATTTTTACAGATTATTGACACCGTTGAAGATGCACAAACTCCTGAAATCCCTTCAGTTTCAAACACAGATCACACATCATCGTCTGACGTATTTGAGGAATCGCAAAACAGTAAATCAGATAATTGCGATGATGGCGGTTTATCTGAAGATTATGAAGCTCGTGCATTAGAAACAAGTGTTGATACAGCAAATGATTTAAGAATATGGTCTTTAAAACACAACATTTTTTGTTAAATACAATATTTAATTTGATAGATTATTACACTAAAAACTGTAAAAGAGCGATTTCATTAATTTATTTGAATCACGTTAGTTTTTATGGCGGTTTGCTTTTTGTTACTAACAAGACAACTTTTTTCCAATCTACTTCGAAAAATCTAAAATAAAAGATAATATACGTGATTCTACCTAAAACTTATTGATGAATCATTTAAATTACATATTATTATAATAATACGTAGTTTTTTAGTCATAAAACGATTTAAAAAAAATTAAGTCTCTTTATAAAACTTGCGCCATTTAAGATGAAAATGCCCAAATAACTATATAATTATTTAGTCAAATAAATACACGACAAAAGGTGTGATTATTATAAGAGTGAACTTAATTAGTAATGATTTTATAGTGTAGTCAATAAATCTATTGGTTGTGATTGTGAGTATCCTACGCAAACAGGAAACTGTTCTGATTGGCTGTTCGATGCAGCACCGCATGCTGTTCGCGGCGGTAACACGGGACACATTAGATTGGAGTAACAAGTTAATTTTACAATGATATAGAGCCTATCAATATTCATTGTAACTATAGTTTGTTAATGTATTATAGAAATTAAAGAAGCATTGATTGTAATTATCCACGAGTTCTGATTGTTTTCATTTTAATAACTACCAGCCCAAGACAAATAGATGTTGTGCTTGAAAAAAATTGCAAGTCCTGTATATATATATTCTATGGTATGGGTAATAGATAAGTTAAATACCTACCTAACAAAATAAATAAACCATAAAATGTTTTTTTTATAGGAACCTTAACTTTTGCTGTCAGTTCCGAACTCTTGTCAAACCACCAAACGCACTCCTACAACCAGTAGTTAAAAGCAAGTAACTGTGCTCAGCGGTTGTTTTCGCGACTCGTAAGACTTAAACTACTCCTGGCGGTAACCTTATGGCTACGAAAACAGCCTTGTAGTTATAAGTAGCTCCGCATCATAACCTTTAGGTTTTATGTAGTTCTGAATAGGTAAATTTTAATGCTTTTAAGTAATTTCCTAAACCCGCCATATTTATTCACTGAAAGAAAAATAAAACTAAGCAAAAATATAAATTTTAATTCATTACAGCCACATTCAGTGGCGTGCGCTATACTATTCCAAATACATGTTTTATTATAAAAACAGTACTTTTATTTCTAATTTTACTTTCGACCAAACATAAAATTTTATATATATTTTTTAATTAAAATATATTTAAATTTATAATTTACGTAAGGCCCGTCAAGTATACAGCACTATGATCCTAAAGTATCACGATAAAGTGCCAGTCGCACTGTCTTTTCATATTACTGATTCCAGCAAAACTACTTACTTATGATTTACTTTTATTTTATACATAGTTATATATATAAACACTATATTTTATTATATAAAGTATTTTATATTTAACAACTATTAATACAAAATTTAAAAATATACATTATTTTCTCTATAACTATAATAACATACATAAATTACTACTAAACATTCAATTACCCAAAATATATAAAATATCCAATATTTTACTAACGTACTAGTAACTAAATAAAACTATACTTCGTTCAACATCCGCTTTACTTTATAGCTATAATATTATAGCTTATACTGTAATACTCACCTATGGGACCTCGCGATACAGGTTTTACCTAGTGCGAGGACCGTTAGAATGCTCGACACAAAGCAAAAACGCGGATGCCCGCAAATTTAAAATTATTTTTTACTGTATAATCTAATGCTTTTGTTTACTATTTTGGAACAATAAAGAATGTTTATGTTTATGTTATGTTTATGTTATTTTATATTACATATAACACTTACAAGTTAGCCATTTTGAAACTTGTAAAGTGACAGGTAATGGCGCCATTATTATATTATTAATATTACACAGAAACATTTTAAAACTTAGAGTCTTGGAAAGGCATTATTCATATCCATCAAAAATCTTTCAAGTTATAATAGAGTTAGATCCAGGACTAATTTAGAACTTAAAAGCTGCCATCCAAGGTTATATTAACGTTAAATTAAGGTTGTGAAGGTTATATTTAGGTTCTGCGTAGTTAGTTCATAAGGTTCTGGATTTGAGCTATAGGTTTTGCTGTAGCTCTCAGATAGGTTCTTAAACGTGGGCCCTTTTTGCACTCAGGAGGTTAATATAAGGTTAACATAACGTTATTGAGCCTTCTAAGACTTATATTGAGATTTCCATACAAAGGTTCTAGAACCTTTTCAATACCTTTTTAAAACTAAAAATGTTACTTGGGAATATACGTCACACTCGTCATCAAGACTCGTCATACAAATCCTACATCGCGGTTGCGAAGTTTCTAAAATACTTAGTATATATACAAGTTCCAAATTAATACAGTTGAACCAGGGTCCTCAGGCATACCGACGCTTCCCTGTTCCTCCACAACAATATTATTGTATCATACTTATAGCACTGCCATAATATTTTATTCTTTTTAATATATTCATACTTCATATAGCCATAGACTCAGAAATGGAAAATCAATAGCCATTTCTATTGACAACGTTCGTGGTCGAGTGGTTAGGTGACTAGCTTCTCGGTCCGGAGGTTCGATGCCCGCAGATAGCAACATTTGTGTGTTGAGCATAAATGTTTGTTTCTTAGTCTTGAATATTATTTATAAATACTTATACTCACTCACGGGGTAGCCAGATATAAGGCTTTAGAAATTCCTCAGCCACTTTTGGAAATGATAGTGGGGAAAAGATGGTAAAAATAAAGGTTGTTGGTGATGGGTCTCCAACCGCATCGCCCAAAAATCCCTTAAAAGCCCCAATACCGTTAGTCGCCTCCTACGTACACCCACCGGAAGAAATGGGGTAGTGCTATTCTAAGCCGACACTACACAGCAAATTATTTATATGTGCAGTATATAATATTAAATATATCGTCGAGTTAGTATCCCTTAATACAAGTCTCACTTTGTTTGGAGCTAACTAACCAAGACATTTGACAGATGTACAGACAGCTCGATTAGTTTATTACAGCTATTTTCATAGTGTAATGTGTCTTACGGTATTTTGCTCTGGGGCAGAGCAGCCGATGTTGGTTCCATATTTGTTCTCCAAAAGAGAGCAATAATAGCTATTTATAATTTGAGATCACGAGATTCCCTGAGAGAATTGTTTAAAACCATAAATATGATGACGCTGCCATGTCAAAATATTTATGAAAATATTATTTATATAAGAAAATATAAGGCGTCTTTTGTAAAAAATTGTGACAGACATATTCGAAATCTGAGAGGCAACAATAAAATTTTAATACCTAAATACAGATTGTCGAAAGTAAATACATTTTTCATGGGGTTATGGTTATGCGTAAAAATGTATAATAAAATATCCCACCAAAACATTTTAAATGTAATAAATGTTAGCCAAGCAAATACAATACAAAAATTTATAATATGTTAACTAAAAGACTTCGCAGACAAAAGGATTGATATCTGAATGGTCGCCAACCGCCAAGCACTGCAGATAATCCTGAAATACAAAGTAGATTACAAGTTAAATTAAAGTTTTGATTTAACCTGGCTCGTTTCCACATACGAGTTATCATGATAATCAACTTATCTGCTAGGTACATTTTTTTTGATTTTGTGGTGAAAACTAGCCAAATTAAATCAAAACTTTAATTTAACTTGTTATCTACTTTGTATTTCAGTGCTTGGCAACCATTCAGATATCAATCCTTTTGTCTGCGAAGTCTTTTAGTTAACATATTATAATTTTTTGTATTATATTTGCTCGGCTAACATTTTTTACATTTAAAATGTTTTTGGTGGGATATCATTACTTTTTGTTAAGAAATAAGTTGGTATTTTTTTTTCTGCGTTTGATTTTATTTTTTGAATAATGATCTTCACCGTCTTGGATATTAGAAATATTTAGACGCATTGCCCATTCAGTATCTGTAACTTTTTTACTCGTTTTCTGTTTATGTTTAAATGCGGCAAGTCAGGGCGGTAAATTGTTCTAAAGCGATTAGCAAGAAAAAAAGCAGAATTTACAACACCGTTACCAGCTGTAACTCATACGATGACGAAGCATAAAACTCAACCTTACAGCCGGGATTTCGCTAGACAACCGAACAGCATGGGGTCGCTCGCGCATATGAGCGCGGCTGGCGCTTGCTTTGGTACGTTCGCAGATCCCGTCATGCCCCGCCCCTGCCCCTCACCCCGCGCGTCTTGCCCTGTGATCTCCTGTGGCCCCACGCTTGTAGCGACGTGGTAGCGACTAAGTTTAAGTTATTTTATGTTATTTCATGTATGTAATTATCATTATTACAATCATAAATAGTATTATGTTTTTAAATATGATTATGAGCGCTGACATTACACAAAATCAAATCATTTTATTTAATTTCCGTAGGCTTAATGATTAGTAGGTATCTATGTATTATGAAAACGCTATCCGATGTTGTGTCATACTGTATGACTCATACAGTGGTCGCCGTTCTGCTGACATGAGATAGGTACTAGGTATTATGATACCTATTAATTAGTACGACAGGAACCGAATCTGAGTTTTTATATATTGAAGAAATGTATTGCTATTTTTCGCAACCAACCGGGCTGTGCTAGTACAGTTAGTACCTATACTCATAGTTTGAGTTTTGTAATTGCAAATAACTTTAGCGTCGAAGTTTAATGAATGATCAAGTAAGTATGCATAGCATACCTAAACCTATTCAGAACGGAGTTTTGTATTAGCGTCAACAACATTTCATCATGGGATTTATTCACACTTTAGACACTATATGATTTCTATACAAAATGTTCTTGTGAGGGAAATATTGAAAAATCTTAAAAATTCAACGTTTTCAGATTTTTTCCTTTGTTAATATTTGATCACCGACCTGGATGCCGAATTTCAACTTCCTGGGATATATGGAAGTGGGTTAGCTTTTTGATCTATATGTCAGTGAGTCACTAAAAAAATCGCGATTCTTGGACATTTATATCTTAATAACCCTTTGTTATGTATTTATGGAAATTGGGCTACTAGTTTGTATCCTTGATATCAAAAAATGAGCCAAATTTGGTTGGTTTATGTTGATTAGATTTTGAGTTATGATGGTGTAAAAAGTCGCTCCAAATGGTTCGTGTAATATACACATACGGTGCGCGCTCGCCGCCTTGGCTTGGCTTGACGCACTGCCGTGCACCTGAGGACATTTTAAATTTATCAGAAACAAAATTCAAAGCACAAGTTAAAAGAAGTCGACTAAGGGAAAAGGGCTTTTTTCATCTTCGCCCCTACACCAATCCAAGGTCTGCCGTGCCGAGGGATGCGTGGCCAGGGGTGAGCCTGGTCGTTAGCGTGCCGCCGTCCCGGAGCCTGGTGAACTCCGGGTACTAAATAACCTTACCTAGTCAAGCGGGGCTCTGGCTAGGCGGACAGTATATTTCCCTTGCTTAACGTGGGAACCGAATGTGTTAAGAAACTACAATTAAACGCGGTGGCGGCGATGTGGCTCGCCACTCATCACGCCGTGGTTCCTCACGGGGCGAAAAGTGGGCTAAAGAGACCCGCTTTAGTACGATGAATGTGTGTGGAGGGATGCATGAAAAATTATATGAAGTATGTTTGATTATGGAAGAAAGAAAACTAGATTTTCTGTGTGTAAATGAAACGAAGCGCAAGGAAAAAGAGGTTTCACAACTTGGCCCATTTACAGCTATCTGGTCGGGAGTTGCCGAGAGTGACAGAGCTTGCCAAGGCGTGGGACTTCTGATATCTGAAAGGATGGCTAAGTGTATGAAAGATTATGCGTGTGTGAGTCCAAGGCTCCTATGGATAAAGGTGAAGGTAGGGCTTGTCCGGATGCGCATAATTTGCGTTTATGCTCCGGACATGTCCAGATCACTATCCGAGAGGGAGGAGTTTTGGAATTTGTTAGACGATGTTGCGAATGGGTGTGATGAAAATGAGAAAATTGTTATGTTAGGAGATTTTAATGGTTGGGTTGGTGTGTCACGCAACGGTTGTGAAAGAGTTTTAGGAAAGTTTGGTGATAAAAGAGTGAACGAGAATGGTGAGAAAGTGATTGATGTATGTTTGGAGAGGAATCTTTGTGTTACGAACACGTTGTTTGAACACAAAGATAAAGATAAAAAGATAAAAAAAGATAAAAAATATTTATTTCAAAATAAAAAGAATTGTTCTCTATTTTTTGAACGTCACAAACTTACGTATAAGTTAAATCTTACTCTACTGACTCTACTTCGGATTCGGAAGGTGTATTGTTGCGAGAAGAACCCGTAAGAAACTCAGCAACACACATCTTTTCTTAGTCAAATTACAATATTGGTGTATGTCTGGAAATATCCTGAATAGAGCCCTGGTGACACCAAGCAGTTTCATCTATCATATAATCATTTAAACTGTAATAAGCTTTTAAATGAAGACTGCGTTTTATAATTACTTTGAATTTCTTTTCTGTTAGATTCAAAATGTCATCAGGTATTTTATTATAAAATTTTACACATAACCCCATAAAAGATGTATTTATTTTTGACAATCTGTACTTTTGAATTGAAATTTTATTATTATCTCTAAGACTTCTAGTATGTCTGTCACAGTTTTTGGAAAATGCTTTCAAATTTTTTCTCACATACATGATGTTTTCATAAATATATTGACATGGCAGTGTCATTATATTTATGGTTTTAAACAATTCTCTAAGGGAATCTCGTGAACCTAAATTATAAATAGCTCTTATTGCTCTTTTCTGTAAAATGAATATTGACCCAACATCAGCAGCTCTGCCCCAGAGTAAAATGCCATAAGACATGATGCTATGAAAATAACTATAGTAAACTAAACGAGCGGTCTGTACATCAGTTAAATGTCTTATCTTTCTAACGGCATAGGCAGCACTGCTTAGCCTGCCAGCTAGCGCGCTAATGTGGGGTCCCCATTGGAGCTTTGAGTCCATATGTATCCCTAAGAAAACTGCGCTATCCGTAAATGGTAATTTTTCATTATTTAATGTAATTTCATTATCAACACTTTTAACATTTGGTAATGCAAATTTAATACATTTGGTTTTTTTGGCATTTAGTACAAGATTATTTGAAGCAAACCATGTTTGAATTTGGGAAACTGCATTATTTACATCGTCAATATTTTCCGAATTCCTTTTAACGTCAAAAATTAAAGAAGTATCATCAGCAAATAATACTATTTCAGACCTTTTCTCGACCATGAACGGCAAATCATTAATATATACTAGAAACAAAAATGGGCCTAATATAGATCCCTGTGGAACACCCATTTTTACATGAGTTCCAGATGATTTTATTTTATCGATTTGCACTTTCTGTATTCGATCTGAGAAGTAGGACTTTATTAATTTAAGTGCGTCACCTTCGATGCCATAATGTCCCAATTTTATGAATAAAATATTATGATCTGCACAATCAAAAGCCTTTGTAAGATCGCAGAACAAACCGATTGCATCATTCTTAAGTTCCCACGAACCAAAAATATGTTTAATTAGGGCAACGCCTGCCTCAGTGGTAGAGCGGCCTTTCGTGAAACCAAATTGTTTAGGGTGAAACAAATTGTTGGAACTAAAATGCAAGAGCAGTTGATTAAGCATAAGTTTTTCAAATATTTTACTCATAACCGGTAGTATAGATATAGGCCTATAACCTTCAGGATTATTTTTATCACCTCCAGATTTTAGTAAAGGTACAATTTTACTATGTTTCATGAGATCTGGGAAGATACCATTACTTATACATTCATTAAATATTTTCGCTAAATAAGGAGCTATTATTACAATAAAATTATGGCATACTTTTACTGACATACCCCAGATATCCTCAGAATTTTTCAATTTCAGTGATTTAAACACTTTAATGATATCTTCGGGACTGACAACTTTAAAATTAAATATAGATTTACAAATTGCAACGTTTTGTTGCAACAGCTCTTGAGCTAACGTAGCAGATGAATTTAAGTGTTCAGTGGTCTTAAAAGGTATATCAGCAAAATATTTTTCAAAAATACAAGCAATTACATCATTTGAAGTAGTCAAACCTCGATCAGACCGAATACAAAAGTCCTGATCACATGATTTGCTTTTGCCAGTTTGAGTGTTGATAATGTTCCAAACGGTTTTTACTTTATTATCAGATGTTTTAATACGTTGGCTCAAGTATCTTGCTTTAGCCTCCTTACAAACTTTATTAAACATTTTTGAGTATTTTTTTACATATTCTATAAATTCATCATTATGTGAGAACGCTTTTTGATCGTATAAATCAAATAGTATTTCTCTAGATTTATATATGCCTGGTGTTGCCCACTCACTAAATTTAAATTTATTACATATAGTTACATCTTTAATAGTAAATATTTTATTAAATTCGTCTATCAGTACTTTAAAGAAAGTATTATAACTATTATTTGGATTTTTATTTATTGAAGAAGTGGGCAGCTTATAACTGATTGAGTTTATATATTTTTCAACTTTGAAAGCAGTGACACTCCTTTTTTTAACTATAATTTTTCGGTCTGGTGCCTTATGTGGAAAGCTTACAAAAAGACCACTGTGATCAGATTTTAGTTTATTTATTACAGATTTACTTATGAATTCAGCATTTGTAAATACATTATCTAAACATGTTTTGGTTCTAGTAGGTTCCAAGAATAAATTTTCTAAATTAAACGATTGGAATAAACTCATCAACCGTGTTTTCTGAGTACTATCTTTTAAGAGATCTATATTGAAGTCTCCACAAATAATTAATTGTTTTTTACTCTTGAAAATTCTAGTTAATACATCTTCCATTACACTTTCAAATCTTTCATAATTTTGACTATAGGGGGCTCGATATACGCTTACTATAAAGTAGTTTAGTAACTCTATGCAGGATATCTCCACGACTTGCTCAACGCTCAGTTTTACAATATCCTCACGATTTTTACATTTAATACTATTTTTTATAAATATAGCGGAGCCACCACAGGCTTTAGAATTGCGGCAGTAGCTACTAGCTAAATAGTAATTTTGAAAACCAAATATGAGCTCGCAATTCTTAAGCCAGTGTTCTGAGACACAGAAACAATCAATTTGATATCTTTCTAAAAACAATTCAATTTCTAATTCTTTACAAGAAAACCCCTGAGTATTTTGAAATACTAATTTAAATTGTGGGTCTCCTTGTAAAGCACGGTTTTTAAATATTTTGCCAGAAGAACCTCCTTCCTTGTTTACAATGTTAATATTAATTGAAGGTGACGGCTTAAGGATGACAGGAGGCTCTTCTATTGTCTCACTTAAAAGTTTAAATTATGGTTTCCACCATCACATATTGTAAGTAAGTTTTCCCTTATATTAAATAAGGGAGGGTTCGATATATGATATGCTAATAATTTAGCAATGGTACGTTTTTTATTTAAGGGTATGTATATAGTACCCGATCGTTGTCTTGAATAAGGTATGAACTTATTCACGTCCAGAGTAAAGAAAACGTCGCTTTGACGGCTGGTCATATTAAATATAAAATTATTCAACATATGAATATCATTATTATGCTTACTCATATAATTATATATATATGGTAAGGTACAAAATATAAACTTACATTTATATTTCTTTTGTATCTCTAAAAGCTGGCTAATGCCTTTCTTCAATATTTTTTTATTTAATCCTATACTACTACCGAATAATATAACAATTGTAGTATACTCGTCATATTCACCCAAAGTAACTTTATCAATAATATAATTAAAGGGAGCACCAGTATAACAATAGTTTGTTACTGTCTGATGTATGTGATCATTTAATATTTCTCCGAAACGTAACCCCATACCATCGGAAAATATTATAGTTTTGCGAACCGGGGTGGTAGTGGTAGGGATGGATTGTTCTTTGTCTGATTGTAACGGCGGAGACATAAAGTTACAAGATTTTCCAGACAATTTATGACAATCCGTCTCTTTTTCTATTAGGTTACTTATATTCATATACCTTTTTTTTACCTCTTCCTGACTAGCAATCATATTTTTTAGTTGGCTATTTAAACTATCGATTTTTTGAATTAAATTTATTTTTTTGTAGGTTTTATTAATGTTTCTAATACTATTTTTAATATTTATCAGATTTTTCGTTGAGCTATATATGCGTTTATTAACTAATTTATATTTCTTTATTTGCCTATGACTTAATGATTTTTGATTCGCGATAGAATTCAAAGAAGATATTGACTCCACTTCAAGTTCTGCGCATAAAGAAAGTGCGTGAGAGTCTTCATTTATATCTTTAAGTCTATGAAACTCTGATAATTGAGCGTGTGCCTCTGCCAACTGCTCATTAAGGATATAAATTCGCTCTACGGCTATTTCATGTTTAGCGCACTGATCTTCATGAGATTTAATTATTAGCTGTTGTTTTTCCAGCTCTGATTGACACATATCATAAGATTGCCGAAGTAACTCCACTTTCTCAACGAGAGTACTATTTTTTGATTTTAAATTACGAATAGTGATACAGTTTTCGTCACGTTCTTCTAAAAGCCTATTTTTTAAATCCTCCGCATCACTAAATTCTCTTTTGAGTTTTTCATACTTTTGTTCAGCAGCCATCCTACGAGTTGTTATTGATTCCATTCTACGATATAAGTCTGTGTTTATGAAACTAAAATATAAATACCGTAAAAAAATCTATAGCGAACTAATAACTTAGATAGCTAAATAATAAATGTTTCAATTATTCACACAAGCTCCGAAATAGCTATTCAATAATACACTTACTTATACAGGCAAGTACCTAAGCGACACAATAAATGATATAATTACTATAACTAGACTATATATAACGACTATGACGACTATAACTAGATTACTGCTTAACGAATGTGCTAAGTGATAAACGCGATAAACTTTTTCTGTATCTTAATATTACAAAGTTACAACATAACAAATAAATAAACGCAACAAAAACACCAACACAAAGAAAAAAAGAAAATTAATACGGTAATGGAACCCGTGTTTTATTATTAAGTTTGCAGATAGAAAGTCTCTCGAACTAAGAACTTAGTAGTTGCGATCAATGACCTCGATAGAGTTGTGATGTTTTTGATTGACAACTATGTAATTTTATTGAATTGGCAGGTAATCAAATGTGAATTAAGTACATAAGATACTTAGCTGGTTTACTCCGCCAATGAACTGGTTACTGGATGCGTTTTTTCTAACATATGATGTATGTTTTTGTCCGTTAAACCGTCACAATTTTCAATCACTAATATTATCACTATCACTCGATATATTCCTAGGATAACACTTGTGTATATGAATCACGCTACAACTAACACGTGAAAGGCTTTTTCTATTCGTTTTTATGCGTATTATAAATAAAAACCGAAAATACAACTGAGAGAACACAAATGTGATGTTATCGATCTACCCCCGATATCCATATGTATACTAGACAGAGAGGAAGCGAGAGAAGTATGATAGATTTTGTGATAGTGGATGAAAGGCTAAGAGCAAAGGTTGTTGACACCAGAGTCCATAGGGGCATTAACGTTGGCACAGACCACTTTCTCGTGATATCACGATTAAGGGGACTGTGCACGCGTTGGCGTCACAGGACCAAAGTGTCGACAACTGAATTTGCGAGAATAAAAGTGGAGAAATTGGAAGAGGATGAAAATATTAGAGATGAATATATGAAGAAATTGGACGACAGTCTAAGTTGCGTGGAGATGAAGGATGAATTGGAAATAGAAGAAGTATGGGATGTGCTCAAATCGTCAATGGTTGAATGTGCGACGGAAGTATGTGGATTGAGTAAAAGAACAAATAGACCACCAACAAGTTGGTGGGATAAAGATGTGAAAGAGGCAGTTGGAGATAAGAAGAAAGCTTGGTTAGATTTACAAGCGATTAAAGCTAGTAAACGAATGGATGCGAGAGTAACAGATGATGTAGTGAAGAATAGTGAAGATGAATATAAGAGAGTTAAGAATGAGGTTAAGAAGAAAATAGAAAAGAAAAAGCGTGATCTGATAGAATGGTGTGAGAGGAAACTCTTTGATAATTTCCGGAATAACCAAAAGTTGTTCTGGAAATATATCCGGAAAGAAAAGGGAGTTTCCCAAAACACGAGAGTGAATGTTGTGAGAGATGAACAGGGTGAATTGGCGACGGATGAAAGTAGCATAAGACGAGTATGGAAGAACTATTTTGAGGGACTCTTTGAAAAAGAGGATTCATCCATTTCTTCGCCAATCAGCAGTAATGTTGATTGGAACGACGTTATGGGTGACTTTAGTGACAGTGAGATCAGTATGGAAGAAATAATGAAAGCAATGAAAAGTATGAAACTAGGGAAAGCGGCAGGGTATGACAGGATAAACACTGAAATGCTGAGGGCTGGTAAAGGGGTGGTGGCTTCCTGGTTGTACTTCCTTTTCCAAAAATGCTGGTCGAGTGGCAAAGTGCCACAAGACTGGTGCAAAGCGGTAATTGTGCCTTTATATAAAGGAAAGGGGTCACACCAGGAGGCTAGAAACTACCGTGGAATTAGCCTACTCAGCATTGTCGGTAAATTGTATGCAAAGGTTTTGATTGAAAGAGTGATGAATGAAACGGATGATAAAATTTGGGATGTGCAAGCAGGATTTAGAAAGGGAATGGGATGTATGGACCAAATCTTCTCTTTAAGGAGCATCACCGAAAAGTTCTTAGCTAAGAACCGAAAGGTGTATTGCTCCTTCATTGATTTAGAGAAGGCGTATGATAGGGTGGTAAGAAAGTGTTTATGGGAGGTGTTATCCAAGTTCGGCTTGGGGAGCCAACTTATACGTGCACTGGTATCACTCTATGAGGATTCCAGTGCATGTGTGAGAGTAAACGGGGAAAATACTGACTGGTTCGGGATCTCTCGGGGTGTCCGACAGGGTTGTGTAGCTTCCCCGTGTCTCTTCAATTTGTTCATGGATGACTGTTTAACAGAGTTGCGTGAAAGTAATTATGGATTGAGAATGGGTGGATTCATCATTAAATGCCTCTTATATGCCGACGATCAAGTGCTACTTGCATCATCGGTGGAAGAGCTGCAAGAGATGATGAATATTGCATGTGCGTCTTTTGAAAAAAAGGGAATGAGGGTGAATGTGGATAAAACAAAAACTATGGTTTTTGAGAGAGAGGTGAATATGACCGAATGCGTGATTGAGATTAATGGTAAGAAAGTGGAACAAGTGAAAGAGTTTGTATATTTGGGAAGTTTGTTTACTAGGGATGGAAAGTGTGATGAAGATATCGAGAGAAGAGTGAAAAAGGGTAATGCGGTAAATGGAGCACTGGATAGTCTAATGTCTAGTCAGTCGGTGTCTGAAAAGGCCCGAATGGCTGTGCATGATGCTGTCCTCGTTCCTACGCTTATGTATGGCAGTGAATGTTGGGTGTGGCAGAAGAAGCATGAAAGTAGAGTGAATGCAGTAGAAATGAGATCCCTCAGAAAAGTGTGTAATGTAAGGTTATGTGATCGTGTGAGGAATGATGTGATTCGTGAAAGGTGTGGTGTAAAAGATGATATTGTAAGAAAGATAGAAAAAGGAATGTTGAGATGGTTTGGGCACATAGAGAGGATGGATGACAGTAAATTGGTGAAAGAGATATATAGAGCCAATGTGGAAGGTAATGTTAGTAGAGGACGACCTCGGAGGACACATTTGGATCAAATAGAAAATGTGCTCAAAAAGGCAGGTGTCCGCAGTATGAAGAATAAAAGAGCATGTATGAAAAGATTGATGGATGTAAACGAAGCCAGAGAGGTTTGCCAGGATCGTACAAAGTGGCGATCGATAGTATCTGCCTACCCCAATGGGAACTAACGGCGTGAGAATATGTATGTATGTATGTATGTAAGTTAAAAGAAATCTTAGTTCGAAAGCCTATTACAATGTTAGTGATTACATTAATGATGAAGTGGCTTGGTGTCATCAGGGCTCTGTGCAGGATGTTTCCGGGCTAACACCAAAATTGTAATGGACGTAAAAAAATATGTGTTGACGAGTTTCTTACAGGTTCTTCTCTCAACAAAACACCTTCCGAATCCGAAGTAAACTTAATATTAAGATGAAATTTGACGTTCAAAAAACAAAGATTTATCTTTTACTTTGAAATAAATTATTATTTTATTCATTAATTTTTTATTCTGTGTATAATGTGTCCATATATTCATATTTACTATAGTTGAGTTGGAAAAATATTGTTAAATAAAGGAATTTTCGCAATAAGATTCCGGCCACATCGCCACAAAACGTTAACTTCAAGGAACCCAAAACCATTATCTGCCTCTTACGTCACCTGCACGAAGAATAAATAGGTTAGTGCTAATCCAAGCCAACACTACGCACAACCTTTAAAATAATTTATTATGATTTTAAATATATGAAACATCCTCCCGTAGTCTGAAAAATAAAAGAACATGTATGAAAATATTGACGAAACTCGTATGAACTCGTCTCGTGATGAAAATATCGACGAAGAAAATCGTACAAAGTGACAACCAATAGTATCGACCTACTTCAATGGTAAATAATGACTTGAGTATACCAGGCCACTCAGAAAGTATTGCGAAAAAAGGTTTAAATGTCTTTATAAATAAAAAAAGGTACGTTCCAATTTTAAAATTTCCCTCTTTATTTTTTACGAGCTATTTTAAATTTTCGTGTCTTACTGAAAAGTTAATTTGAGCTGGGAATATTTTCGCGCTATGATTTTTTACGATTTCAAATGTCGCTTAAAACCAGACGAATCATACGATAGACTTCAAATGGCGTTTATGGATGAAGGGCCTTCTAAGGCAACCGTGTATCGTTGGTGTAACGTATTCAAGCGTGGTCGATTAACTTGACAAGATGAAGAAAGAAGTGGTCGCCCTCTAACGGCTGTTACGGATGAAGACGTGGTGGAAGTGAAAAATTTAATTCATGACAATAGGCAAATAACGTATCTAGAGATTCAACACATTATGCAGATTGAATCGGGAAGCGTTCATGAGATTTTACACGAACATCTTCACGTGAGGAGGATAGTTTCACGCTGGGTGCCACACAACCTCACCGAGGTACAGAAACAGGCCCGGGTGGAATGGTGTCGTGATATGATTAATAAATTTGATGCCGGCTCGTCTCGGCGTGTTTACGACATCGTTACAGGTGATGAGTCCTGGCTTTATCAATACGATCCAGAAACGAAGCACCAGTCGACGGTTTGGGTATTTCAAAACGAAGCGACCCCTACCAAAGTGAAGAGATCTAGAAGCGGTGGGAAGATTTTGATCGCAAGTTTTTTCAATATGACTGGCTATTTGGTGTCAATTCCTTTACAAGATCAAAGAAGTATTAACGCAGACTGGTATACTACTAAGTGCTTGCCAGTAGTTTTCTCAGTTGCTCACAACAATCGACCAAACACAGGGCTCCGCGGGCTACTGCTTCACCACGACAACGCGCCCGCTCACACCGCGTTCAAAACGACGGACTTCCTGAACAGCACGCCGGTCAAACTCTTGGTTCACCCTCCTTACAGCCCTGACCTGGCATCGTGTGACTTCTTTTTATTCCCTGAAATAAAAAATCAACTCAAAGGGATACAATTTTCATCGCCGGAAGATGCGCTGTCAGCGTTTCAGCGGGCTATAAATGAGGTGTCTGCAGCGGACTGGAAAAAGTGTTTCGAAAACTAGTTTAGACGTATGAAACTTTGCATAGATGCTGGTGGAGAGTGTTTTGAAAAGATTTAATAAAAACATTTTTACCCATAGAACATTTTTTTTTATTTTTGCAAAATTTTCTGAGTGTCCCACGTATGTATGTATGAATGTATAAATATGGAAGTATAGAGCCTTACAATTTATTCAAAATTGATCGAATTTAAAACGCGGCTCAGAACAAAGTTGAAACGGATTGCAAGTTATATTGCGAATACTTTCTATGTCGCGCGCAGACGTGAGCTCAGTTTAATAAAGCTTCGTGTCGTCGCCCTTTGTTTGTTTTGCCTTTCTTTATAAACGTCGGGCAGATATAGAGCATATGTAATTTTTCACACAGATCTCTTAAAGTCCTTGAAACTCTAGCGGTAAAGAAATATCTCTACCACATAATCTAATTATCTATTGTATAATATTGTTTACCGTGTAGTGCCGGCTTAGAATGTCGCTACCCCTTTCTACCCACGGGTGTCGTAAGATGCGACTAAGGGTATTGGGGCTTTATATTGGATTTTTGGGCGATGCGGTTGGAGACCCATCACCAAAAACCTTCATTTTTACCATCTTTTGCCCACTCAACTTCCAAAAGTGGCTGAGGAATTTATAATTCCTTAGCTCTGGCTACCCCTTCTAGGGAAATATGGCCGTGAGTATATGTATGTATGTATAATATTGTCAATTTACGTTATATTCGCATACATACATATACTCGCAGCTACAGCTTTACATCCTAAGGGGTGGCCAGAGTTAAGGTATGAGAAATTTCTCAGCCACTATTGGAAATTTGAGTTGGGAAAAAATGGTAAAATAAAGGTTGTTGGTGATGGGTCTCCAACCGCATCGCCCAAAGATTCATTTACAGTCCCAATACCGCTAGTCGTCTCTTGTAGCCACCGGAAGAAATGGTATAGTGGTATTCTAAGCCGACACTACA
The DNA here is from genome assembly GCA_963576735.1 of Bedellia somnulentella. Lineage (NCBI taxonomy): Eukaryota > Metazoa > Arthropoda > Insecta > Lepidoptera > Bedelliidae > Bedellia > Bedellia somnulentella. The sequence goes on from OY755176.1 coordinate 97,177, forward strand.
CTGCATGAATCAAGCATGTTCTATTTGCATTGTAAATATTTAACTGGACTGTAGTCTTTTGAGCACTGACTAAACCTTTTCTTGTTTGTGTATCTGGGGTGTTTTTAATGAATCTGTACCCGAAATACGTTTTTTAATTGGGCATTCACTTGGCAATCCAGTAAGAAAAATTGACTCTTTTTGTGCTTCACAACCATAGACGAGGAAAATGGAATAGTGCTGTTTTAAGTCAACTATTCTACATAGCAACGATAACTCCATTGTAACGCAGCCCTTGCAATGTTAACCGGTTCTTCTCTGACTACTAATTTTTAGGAGTATATTCATAAACATAGGTAAATAAGTGGATAAATTGGCAAGGGCGTAGCTACCGCCGCCGTATCAGTTATACTCCTGGGCCATCAAGGAATTAAATAATACTCGTATTTCTCTTTTCATTATTGTTATACATGATTCAAAAAAATAGTTTCCTGAAATAGGGCAGCTTCAGTATAATGTGAATTGATTGAAACAATATTGCACATAAACTTTACCCTTTCGTAAAACCCTCGAACAAATATGTCAGCCACTGTAAGTTGGATAAAAGTCCGTAAAATACATACATACATACATCTCACGGCTATAAATCCCTAGAAGGGGTAGCCAGAGCTAAGGAATTAGAAATTCCTCAGCCACTTTTGGAAGTTGAGTGGGGAAAAGATGGTAAAATAAAGGTTTTTGGTGATGGGTCTCCAACCGCATCGCCCAAAAATCCAATAAAAAGCCCCAATACCCTTAGTCGCCTCTTACGACACCCGTGCCGTGTAGTGCCGGCTTAGAATGTCGCTACCCCTTTCTTTCTGTACAATGAAATCCGTAAAATGTTCTCGTTGTCGTAAGATACTTCAAACTGCAATCCAAAATTATTTTTCTTATTTTCGTATGTAATTTAAAAGAAGAGAATATAGGTTAACTATTTCTCGAATCGTATTACTGTACTGTATATCTTTATATATTTTTTTACTCTTGTTTTAGATAAAATATTTCAAAAAGAATAGCTATTGGCTTAAACATAATTGAAAATTCAATACGTTATGTTTTATACCGCAGCTGTTTGGATATTCTCGTATTTGTCGAAAGATATTTAATATTAACATCTTAATCCCTCAAGTGGCTAGCCGTTCCTAGAACATACTCACGATGAAATGAGTCGATAATATCTTGTATTGATCACACCGTATATCTGAACACATATGACAACGTCGTTTATGATTTTATTTATATTTAAACAGTATACTATTAAATACATACTAACTTACTTACTTACTTCATCATCGTGATCGGCTAATAGACGGCTACTGCTGGTTAAGGCGTCTACAAAGATCTCCACATCTCATGTTCTCATCCATCAGTTTCTATTTTTACAAAGTTGACGGTCTGCACCTTGTTAAAAGTCTATGTGACTGCCACTCTAGAACCCAACTCAACTTAAACGTTGATCCCGTATATCCCAGAAGGGGTTGGCAGATGTACTAACAACTAACTTACTAGAGGTCAGAGGTATTAAACATCGCATGACATTGTCACTTGGAGTTCCGAGTACCCACCCAGTGACGGTGCACTCACGTCATAGGGACAGGCCTATCACTCTAGAACGGATGTTGTATACAGTATGACAGAGTTACGAATAGTCCTAAACACGTGACAACTTTGTTAGTTGGTGTTCAGAATATTAACTTATTTTTTGGACAATCAGGGTTATGTTATGTCATAACTTTATTTATATAGTTGTACAAAAAAATATGCGATTCGTGAGGTGGGTTACGATTTTAGACTTAAGCAGAGCTGTGACACTACACTATATTAGTTAGGATGACAGCTTTTAACTGAATTAAAAACTCTGCTCATACATCAATCATTGAATGAATCCATCAACTCCAGAGCCAGACCCCGGTGCGATACTTGTGTTTCGCGGTCGAGGTCGACTACCACGTCAAGTACTGCGTGGAATACTCGTGTTTTAATTAGGTCCCTATGATCCATCAATCATTTTTAATTTCCTATTAAGGAAACAAGTCATAAAACGTTAATTACACATGAAATTACTAACAACGGCCAATTTAGTTATTCGTAAACATTTCGAACTTTCTCTCTGTCATAAATTCTAAATAATGTAAATTTTGTCATTAAAACGCAGATTCCTAGATGAAATTTTTTTACGGTTTTTTACTATTTTAATAATAACATAACATAAAAAACCCCTTCGGGGATATTCGGCGTGAACGTTTATGTTATATAAACATAAACATAAATGTTTATGTTATATAAACATAAACATAAATGTTCATGCCGAATATTCCCGAAGGGGCTGGCAGAGGTACTAATACTTCTGAACATAACGTGACTTTCTCCGCGCGACAAATGCTTTGTATTGCTTAATTTTTATTATACCACGTTAAGACAGCCATAGCTTCGGAATTAACCGAATCAGTTGTCGAGAGGGTGCGAGGTTGCGATGTTCAGAGAGATTCTGGTTTATTATACTGATCGTATAAATCTCAGATCTATTATTTTAGCTGGAACTACACGGTGGTGGCACCATTATAAATTACATTTCTTTTGACTTTTATTTGCTCACAATTTAAAATATTTACTAAATTATTGTAAAATTGCTGTGTAGTGTCGGCTTAGAATAACACTGCCCCATTTCTGCCGGTGGGTGTACGTAAGAGGCGACTAACGGTATGAGGACTTTTAAGGAACTTTCAGGCGGTGCGGTTGGATAACCATCACCAACAACCTTTATTTTGCCATCTTTTCCCCACTCAACTTTCCAAAAGTGGCTGAGGAACTTCTAGTTCCTTAGATCTCTCTACCCCTTCTGGGGATTTATAGCCGTGAGTATATTTATGTATGTATGTGTCATTGTAAAACTCGAACTACAATTCATAAAACATTTCACTTTAATTTCATGCTAAAATGTGACAAGAATACTGGCAGCATTTCTTTTTAGGATTGCCAAACTATTTATACTGTCTCACTATAAATTAGCTATACGGTTTCATTACAGTCTTTCCTCTCACCGCTGATAATCTTGATAAACAAAGATATTAGTATTGTACTAGGTTGGCATGGGACCGTCGTATGCCAATAAAAGGAGCGAAGCGAGCAATTGCCTGATTCTCAGATATTACTTATCGTTGAACGATTTATTCTACAAATATCTCAACACGCGTTGCTATGCAATTTGTTATGATTCTTTGAATATACCTGTTGGTTTACCTAAACGCGTGATTGATTCTACACAAAACTGCAAAGAAGTTAGAGTCCTGATTTTGTAAAACTTAAATTGTTAACAATTTTTATTGTTGAAAAAAACATATTCATATGAGTTTATGGATCGGATAAATTTTGGAGGCGAGCCATTTCTCCACGTCGCACCATCAATCCTGAATGTTTGTTGATTGCCAAAATTCAAGTAATCGGAAATGGTGGATCAAGCATAAGCCCTTGATATGAGCGAACTCTTGAGCAAGCAACGTAAGTCAATCCCAACCCGAACTCAGACGTACAAATATCAATCACTGGTCCCATCCCAATCCCTAAGTTACCGCCTCGTCTAAGCCTCGGCATAGTCTAAAAAATACTATTAGTCAATCCAGATAGGCTTAATTACGTCAAATTACCTTTAAAGTAGTACGATACTATGCAAAAAATATTCTTTTTTTTATAATGTTAGTCTATGAAAAAAGTATTTAGTTCATAATAGAGCAAAACGTAGTCTAAATAGCTCAATACTTATTTTCTTTGATAAAGAGTATGTTCCAAAAATTTTTCATACAAAAAATTTTTGGGAAAAATGTTCTAGAACACGAGTATTAGCGTTCAAAAGTTCGAAAAATCACCAAGTGTTGGAGCGCAAACGGACGTGACTTTGGGACGATCGAATATGAAAAAATTCTATTTTTACGCGCTGGCATTGTTTACGTAATTTCTCGATAGACTAACATTGTAATTTTTTAATGGTGATTATTCCTCCGTGGTACATCCGATTTTTATCAAAATTGACTTAAACCATCTAGACATGGTCCTTGACCACCGTGCAAATTTCAGGGTTCTGACTTGAGCCGTTTGGGAGGAGTACGATCACAACGAAATGCAAAAGTCGGGGGTAAATGGAGCTTCGCTCCAATAAACATAGACATAGTATTTTCTTGTTCTTTTAATTATTTGATTTTCTAAGATTATAAGCGAAAGATATGTGTACAATTTTAAACGATAATTAATAAATATTTTTGGGAGTGAATTTGTTTAGTTTACTGTCTTTTCCTTTATTATATTTTTTTTTTTTTAAATGTGGCAGACACAGATTTTTTGTTTATATATTATTTAATGATGTGTAGTGTAGTGTAGGCCTTAACTGAAAACCAGTGTTTTGCCGCTTGGCAATATCAAGCGCTGAGTTAGGACCTAGTTTGTGTTACCATAGCACTAATTTTTAGGTCAAAAATATTGTTTTTTTCACTTTATGTATTGTTTTTGTATATTGTATGTGGTGCTATGTTAACATAAATAAAACAGACAATGGGGTAGGCTCACTCAGTATTTCAATTGCATTCGCACCTTTATGAAAAACACTTAGACCAAATATAGAGTGTGCTTAAAATGGCCGCCTGCCTTAGAAGTATGAAGAATGAAAGACCATGTAGAAAAGATTAATGGATGTAAACGAAGCTAGAGAGGTTTGCTAGGATCGTACAAAGTGGCGATCGATAGTCTCTGCCTAGAATAAAAATAAATATAATATATAATGGAAAATATTGGCGTGAATATATATGTACCTTTATGTATGTGCTCCTCCTACTGAACTTCGAAGCTCTTAGTTCTTAATAATACATAGCAGTGAACTATGAAAAATAAGAAATGAAATGCTCATCTTTATTTATAATAGTCTCCTTTGGAAAATAACTTCAAGGAGAAGCTTTAATGGGATCAAAGGGACAAATATGTATCTTATATTTCTTCGCAGGTAATATTCGTGCCAAAGGATATTCACTATCGTTCCAAGATATCTGTATTACACCTTTGATGCCTGATATATTAGAATTGGTTATCTTGTCAATAAAGTATATTTCTCTTTAGGTTTTGATGGTTATTTATTTTTGCAAAGATCCTCGAATGAGGTGCATCCTTTTTCAAGCTGACAAATACACTTTGTATGTTCCATGGTGTCCAGCAATTCCTGATAGGAATTTGGATTTTAAATATGTATGTTTTGACGGTTCATGTATGCATACCAGTTATATTGGTAGTAACACAGGTAATAAATTGATAGTCATTTAGTAACTTTAATGTACTATTTTTATAATTATTGTTTATCAGTCATGTAATATTTTAGTATCTTTACATACATACTTATACTCACGGCTATAAATCCCTAGAAGAGGTAGCCAAAGTTTCAAAGTTGAGTTGCGAAAAGATTTTCCTTAAAAAGCCCTAACACCCTTAGTCGCCTCTTACGAATACCCACGGATCAAAATGGGGTAGTGTTAATCTAAGCCGACACAACACAGCTTTTGAGTTTAGTACAATAAAAGTCTTTTCAAGAATTTAGCCGAGAAAATCAATATACTCGAATGGGAGCCACATTTAAGGCGAACGCATTGCATACTGAGATACTGTTCGTTGGTTTCTGTAAGCCGCAAAAAATAATACTAAGTACATTATTAGTAGATTTTTATTAGAAATGGTCGTGCTTCAGATTAAACTGATGTGTAAGTGGTCCGATGTTTTTCGGATTGAGAATACACTCTTAATGAATGAGTGCCCTCCTTGGTGTGCTTCAAACTAGTTTCCCGAATACTGGAATTATTTTTGTAGTAGTTCGAGGTGGTTCTTTGCGGTTTGTTGCAGCACAAAGTTTCCTTGAAAGCCGTTCGGTATCTAAAACAAAAGCTTTTTTCAAAACTTTTAAAAAAATGAAACTAAAAATCTATGATTAGGATGAAATTTTATATCTAAATTATTCCATAATTTAAAAATTAATCATTAGAAAGAGGCATTGAAGTCTACTTGGGACTGTGCGTGAAATATTATAGAAAATTTGATATATTACATACTCACTAACACACTAACAACGACTACGTTTTTATTTTATTTTTATTACTAATATTAAATTTGATTCTTTTATTTTTATATTATATATATGCACATTATGTATGTGCGTACCTTCTTCTTGTAGTGTTAATTTAATTTTATTGTTATTACTTATTTAAATTTGAAGCGCATACTCTATTATAATAAGATATTTAATTGGTTTCCCAAGATACAGGCTGTGCCTAGTTTGGGAACCCCTGTTAATGGACAAAGCTGTATTTCTTTTAATAAATGTATTTTTACTTTTACTTTTTTTTTTTTTTTTTTTTTATGGATCAACATATATGAAGAAGAATAATTGAAGCATAGATTTAAAGTGTTTAGGGCCCGGCCACATGACCACGGTGCGGCGTCGCATCGTTCTAATACACGCTGAGGGTGCGATGCGCACTGCAAGGCAAAGTTGCAATCTTATATTTTGTTTTCTTACGCTTTTTCACTATCTGAATAATATATTTTTTTTTACTTTAAAATGGTATGATTCTTCTTATAAGCAACAAGAGCAGAGTACGTCTTAAAGGCTCCATGGCGAATTTAGACTGACTGCAAAAATATTGTAGAAGTACGATGGTGCAGTGGCATCGTGAGTACAAAATGGTACCGCAACGTGCACTCAACACGGCACCGCAACGTCACCCTGCCGGTGCGCGGCGACAACGTGTGATTGCCGTGAACGTGTACGTCGCCGCACCGTGGTCACGTGGCCGGGCCCTACTCTGACAAAATTGGTTTGTTGGTGCACACGCACCTGCGGCTCATGGCGTTGTAGAGGATGGGGTTGGCGGTGGCGGACACGTAGTAGAGCAGGCCGGCCGCGCCGTACAGCCGCTCGTTGACGGCGCGGTACTGCGCGTGCGCGGCGCCGTAGATGTACCACAGCCGCTGCACGTGGAACGGCGCCCAGCACGCGAAGAACGCCACCACCACCGCCGCTACAGGCGGAGTATTATAATATATGATATTTAGGTTATGATAAGTAAAAGTATAAGTGTATATAAATATAATCGCGTAATGTACCTGTAATGATAATGTTTTTTAAAATTAATTAATAAAAATAAAAATAAAAAAAATCATGTGATTTTATTATCATCAATCGATCGTTACTGACTGATTCGGCAACTACGAATGGGATCCAGCTATTAAGAGCGTCGTTCGTGAGCGTGTGACTGGCATAGCCAATCTTTGCTACAAATGTTATGTGACATCTACTGCAAGTCCAAGTATCCTTCCAATATATTGCAATATTGCATCTAACTTTCTTCCAAATCTAATATATACTCCACTAGCACAATCAGTTATACGAGGGGCATGCCAAAAGAAGTTAGATACTCTTTTCTCATTTAATTGACACTGGCAAGCTATACACCATCTTATAGTCTGGTTTTTTATTGACATATTGGAATATAGAACACACTTCTTTTATTTATTTCTTATTTGAATGAGCATCATTTTTCCGAGAATCTGGCGGGAATTCATTTGCAACAATGGAGCTCAGTCGACGTGATTTTCGCGCCATGATTTATTATGACTTCAAAAAAGGTTTAACGCCTCAAGAATGTTTTGATCTTTTGGCTTCTACTTTTGGTGAGTCTGCTTGTTCCCGAGCAACAGTATTCAATTGTTTTGCTGAATTTAAAAGAGGACGGGGATGTCTCGAAGATGAAGCGAAGACAGGACTGCCGCCAACTGCGGTCACGCAAAAAAACGTTCGTGCAGTCGAAAAACTTATTCGCGAAAACCGACGAATTACATATGTAGAGCTAGAGCGAGAACGAGGAATTGGATCAGCAGCAATGCAAACCACCACGACCACCTTTCTCTCCGTAACTTTGTTCGAGATGGGTGCCGCACAAACTTACCGATGAGTAGAAAGACCGTCGGGTGGATTGGTGCCTATTCATGATAGATAAATTCAACGGAGGCGAGAAAAAAAAACGTATATGATATACTGACTGGTGACGAAACATGGCTACATAACTATGATCCCGAATCAAAGCGACAGTCGACTATATGATGCTTTGAAGACGAGCCAACTCCAACGCAATGTCGCCGTGCACGAAGCACACAGAAAAAAATGATCACCTCGTCTATCTGCAAAACGGGTCATATTGCTACTGTTGTGCTAGAGAATGTGATTTTTATTTGTTTCCAAAAGTCAAAGAAAAACTAAAGGGGAACAGGTTTGAAAGCAAAGAAGATGCGCTTGTTGCCTATAATTTCGAGACTTCTGAGGTATCTAAAGAAGAGTGGTCACAGGTATTTTCCAATTGGTTCAGACGTATGGAAAAGTGTATACGTGCTCAGGGTGAATACGTGGGACACTCAGAAAATTTTGCGAAAATAAAAAAAAAATGTTCTATGGGTAAAAATGTTTTTATTAAATCTTTTCAAAATACTCTCCACCAGCATCTATACAAAGTTTCATACGTCTAAACCAGTTTTCGAAACACTTTTTCCAGTCCGCCGCAGACACCTCATTTACAGCCCGCTGAAACGCTGACAGCGCATCTTCCGGCGATGAAAATTGTATCCCTTTGAGTTGATTTTTTATTTTAGGGAATAAAATAAGTCACACGGTGCCAGGTCAGGGCTGTAAGGAGGGTGACCCAAGAGTTTGACCGGCGTGCTGTTCAGGAAGTCCGTCGTTTTGAGCGCGGTGTGAGCGGGTGCGTTGTCGTGGTGAAGCAGTAGCCCGCGGAGCCCTGTGTTTGGTCGATTGTTGCTCACAACTGAGAAAACTACTGGCAAGCATTTAGTAGTATACCAGTCAGCGTTAATACTTCTTTGATCTTGTAAAGGAATTGACACCAAATAGCCAGTCATATTGAAAAAACTTGCGATCAAAATCTTCCCACCGCTTCTAGATCTCTTCACTTTGGTAGGGGTCGCTTCGTTTTGAAATACCCAAACCGTCGACTGGCGCTTCGTTTCTGGATCGTATTGATAAATCCAGGACTCATCACCTGTAACGATGTCGTAAACACGCCGAGACGAGCCAGCATCAAATTTATTAATCATATCACGACACCATTCCACCCGGGCCTGTTTCTGTACCTCGGTGAGGTTGTGTGGCACCCAGCGTGAAACTATCCTCCTCACGTGAAGATGTTCGTGTAAAATCTCATGAACGCTTCCCGATCCAATCTGCATAATGTGTTGAATCTCTAGATACATTATTCGCCTATTGTCATGAATTAAATTTTTCACTTCCACCACGTTTTCATCCGTAACAGCCGTTAGAGGGCGACCACTTCTTTCTTCATCCCGCAAAGTTAATCGACCACGCTTGAATTCGTTATACCAACGATACACGGTTGCCTTGGAAGGCCCTTTATCCATAAACGCCATTTGAAGTCTATCCGTATGATTCGTCTGGTTTTAAGCGACATTTGAAATCGTAAAAAATCAAATCGCGAAAATGTTTCCGGCTCAGATTCATTTTTCAGTAAGACACGACAAATTAAACATAACATAAACATAAACGTTCACACCGTTAAATTTAAAATAGCTTGTAAAAAATAAAGAGGGAAATTTTAAAATTGGAACGTACCTTTTTTTATTTATAAAGACTCATATTTTCAGTATACATTACAACCGGCCAGTGTTTTATACATTAAAACCTTTTTTCGCAATACTTTCTGAGTGGCCTGGTACTTTGAAAAAATCGATACTTGTAATAAAGAATTTTCATAATTATTTAATGTTTTTTGACATGAATTCCTCATGTGGGGATTATTACTCATAAATAAAAGATGTTATTAAAGGAAATACAAAATAGGATGTTATGAAATACAACAAGAGCCCAGGTGAAGATGGAATAACGACTGAAGCCCTAAAATATGGAAGACCAGTTTTACTACCACACATCACAAATATTTGCAATACAATACTTTCGACAGGAAAACCCCCTCCAAAATTGTGCCATTCCAATATTGTTCTTATGCACAAAAAAGGCGATAAAAGTGACATTGGAAATTATCGACCTATTAGCCTCATATCCCACATCTACAAAGTTTTTATTAAAATAATAGAGAACCGAATTGCTGGGCAGCTTGACTCTCACCAGCCCCCAGAACAAGCTGGATTTCGTCCCGGCTTTTCCACTACAGATCACCTTCAAACCCTAAACCAAATTATTGAGAAAAGTAACGAATTTAATAAGACCCTCTATCTGGCTTTTGTTGACTATTCCAAAGCGTTCGATAGCATTATCCATTCATCCATTTTTTCGGCACTACATAACCAAAGTATCGACCCCACTTATATTAGCATTCTAGAAACAATATACCGAAACAGTACAGCCAATATTAAATTACATTCAGCAGGCCCCTCATTTCCAATAGAGAGAGGAGTCAAACAAGGAGACCCGCTATCTCCGAAACTATTCACCTGCACCCTAGAAGAGGTGTTTAAGAGGCTGGCGGCCCCATGGGCCGACAGAGGCATTAAAGTTGGTGGCAGAAGACTCACAAACCTTCGCTTCGCCGATGTTATTGTCCTGTTTGCCCCATCTGCACCCGAGCTCCAGTATATGTTACAGGAACTCAGTGACGCAAGCCTTGAAGTTGGACTGAAGATGAATTGGTCAAAGACCAAGGCCATGACCAACAACAGAAAACGTAGGGTCGAGGTAGATGGGCAGGAGATACAGTTTGTTGATGAGTACATTTACCTGGGCCAGATAGCTTCCTTCGAAAACAGGCAGGATAAAGAGATCGAAAAACGGATTTCTAACGCCTGGAAGAGCTACTGGTCAATGAAGAAGCTAATGAAGGGTAGCGTCCCGCTAACACTCAAGCGCAAAGTCATCGACATGTGTATCCTGCCTATCCTAACCTACGGCGCTCAGACCTGGTCACTGACAGAACTTCAGAAGTCCAAACTCAAGGTTTGCCAGCGAGCAATGGAGCGCAGCATTCTCAGTGTTCGCAGGTCTGACCGCGTAAGGAACACCACACTGCGCTCCTTAACTGGCATTGCTGATGTGGGTGCACAAACCGCCAAGCTAAAGTGGAACTGGGCCGGTCACATAAGTCGTATGCACCCAGACAGATGGGCGAAGTTTGCCACAGACTGGGTGCCACAAGACGGTTACCGGCGTAGGGGCAGGCCTCGGCGGAGATGGCGGGACGATCTAGATAAGTTTTTGCCGGGGTGGTCGGAGGTGGCACAGAGCCGGGACGTGTGGACTCAACAGGGGGAGGCATTTGCCCAGCAGTGGGACACTATAGTAAAGGCTACATAAAAAAAAAAAAAAAAATTAAAGGAAAGAAAAATTTCGACACTGGCGGGGTTCGAACCCGCGACCTTCGGGTATACGCCCCCGTCGCTCTGCCAACTGAGCTACAGTGTCAGTTGGCATCCAGCGCGAAATTTCTCTATCCTTTGTTTTCCGAATTAGTTAGTTAAAAATTCGGAGGTAGGAAACGCAAACACTACTTGAACGTGTAAAAAAGAAGCATTAGAACTGAGCATTTTAAAAAAGATTGTTCCATCAAAGATAAAAATCAAATACAAAGACGATAACAAATCAATATTTGAATACTGCAAAATTATCAATGTCTTTAATAAAACAAAGTTCCTAATTATGTGTGAAGAAAAGGAGAATATAATTAATTTAAAACGCCGTACACGACCGATCTCATTACGCTCGCTATCTTATATACCTACATTTGTTGTGCCTAGATGTAACAATGACTACGGCAGGTGAACGATAGAATGTATATTACCGCAGGTACTCAATGAACTACCGAGCGAGGTCATTGATTCACTGCGCGTGGACAACCACAAATGTAAAACTATATTAAAAAGATATTTCCAACAACAATGTAAAACAGGGCCGATTTCACAGGTGGCGGGGGGTGCCGGTGGGGCAGATGAGCCATGAACTCTTATAGAATTCTTGCCTCATCTGTCACGCGGGTATCATCCGCGGCGTGTGAAATTGGGCCATGTTACGCTGGTCAGTCAGCATTGTATATAAATTTATAAGTAAATTATATTTATAATCATATTTCTTAAATAGAGAACGTCACTAAGACGCAATACAATCAACTGTGATTTACAATGTAAGAGTGGGGGACGGTGGTCACAATTAAACCTTAGAAGAGGATTAAGTGACCACGATATAACCATTGTATAATGTATTTTGTCTTTATAATGAATAAATAATTTAAAAAAAAAAACTAGAACCTCGATTTTGCCTTCAGATATTAACTTTACATAACGTACGTAACTTCATATACCTATGGGCTATGTCAGTAAGTATGTATTTAATGAAAATGTTTAGTATCACACATTATTTATTAATTTTGTAGCGATCTGCTATTTCAGAAAAAGTTATTCATACTCGTAATTTAATCCCATTTACACCGAAATAAGCAATTTTCAGTTTACTACACAAAGGTACAACAGTTTTCAAAGTAAAACTATTTTCTATTTGATTCCAGTTCACCGCCCCGGAGACAATAACGTTTTCAGTGACAGTTTACGAATCTATATAAAATGGACGATGTGCTGAAATGAATTGGGTTTCAAATGTACTTTTGTGATGTAAACTGTTGTTATTTTGGTTATTGCTGGTGTAAAATAAATATTTTCATTTTCATTTTCATATATTATGTTCAATTTGGTTTGAGCTGACTAATCGTTTTGCTGATAGTTACATGTGGTCTCTGCTAGCTATAACTTTCTTTGTACCTCAAATCACGTATATAAATTTAAGCAAAGTGAGCCGGCACTTTAGAACAAAAAAATTTGTTGACCGATTTCAAGGCAAATCATAGGAAAATGTTAGTAAAATACAGAACTGTTGGTGATGGGTTAATGGAGTTCTAGCCACGTCACTCAACAAACACTACGAAGTCGTATAAAATGGCGAGGTGTGGTTCGTGACAATTTAAATTAATGAACTGTTAGATTTCTACAGCAGTGTGAAAATAATTTGAAAGCATATTTTGACACGATAAGTAATATGATTTAGCTTCAGTTGACCAAGACACGCATTATATTCCTTTTAAGAATAATAATAATATTTGATAAAATCATTTATAAATTCATATAAATTTTGGTAGTAATGAATTTAAGGTTATACTCTGCATAGTCAGCATATAGATAGATTCATTTACGAACACAATACTATGCTCGTGATTGTTATTTGTTAATGGGTGTTTACAGTTCTGTAAACAACCATCTCCTACTTTTTATTATGTAAGTAAGTTCGTGCGAGAACTCGAATCGCTCGAGAATCTATCGTTGCCTCTACAGCTGAGATTTGTACAGTCTGCCCACGTGACCTAACGTTGTCGAGTATTCAAATAAGGACAGGATACAATGGGTTATATTGACTGGTGCAGTCGTATTCTTTTTACATTTTGCTCACATAAAAAATACACTAAAAAATTATACTAGGAAATTATTTATAAATATTTGTTGTAATATTATTCATAATGTCTCAAATATAAAATTTTGTATCTACTTTACTTTAAGTAAAATATTTCAATAAAGGTTCGATTTGTCATTGATATTGACATTGAGGACGAAATCAGAACACTTATCGAGACATCTGCTCTCGAGTGTCACGTCACTTGCGACAAACGCTAAGATATGATAAGCACTGAAGTCCTCCAACGTAATTTGGTAATAATCGGGTTTCATAGTCAACAACTTTAGTACTAGAAATTTGTGTTTATAACAGTAAGTTTTTATTGATCTACATTCAATTTACAAAAATAGAACCAAAAAAGTAATTATAAGTCTTTTTATAGTAAAACTCGTATGTTTGTTACTAACACATACGAGGGGCATGCCAACAGAAACTAGATACTCAAAAATTATAAAATTTGTTCTTTATTACAAGTATCGATCTTTTCAAAGTATTCACCCTGAGCACGTATACACTTTTCCATACGTCTAAACCAATTGGAAAATACCTGTAACCACTCTTCTTTAGATACCTCAGAAATCTCGAAATTATAGGCAACCAGCGCATCTTCTTTGCTTTCAAACCTCTTCCCCTTTAGTTTTTCTTTGATTTTTGAAAACAAGTAAAAATTACAAGGCGCTAGGTCAGGGGAATATGGCGGGTGAGGTAGAATTGACACATTTTTCGAGTTGAAAAAGTCTAGTGTTCTGGCAGACATGTGCGGCGCCGCATTGTCGTGGTGCCAGAGAAGGTGCCGGATTCCTGACTTCGGTCGCTTGTCACACCAAACTGATATTACTGTTGGAGCACAAACAGTCACATACCGTTCGGAGTTCACCGTTCTTTTATTTTCTAGCACAACAATAGCAATATGACCCGTTTTGTACAAAAACGAGGCGACCATTTGTTTCTGTGTGCTTCGTGCACGGCGACATTTCGCTGGAGTTGGCTCGTCTTCAAAGCACCATACAGTCGACTGTCGCTTTGATTCAGGATCATAGTTATATAGCTATGTTTTGTCACCAGTCAGTATATCATATACGTTTCTTTTCTCGCCTCCGTTGAATTTATCTATCATGAATAGGCACCAATCCACCCGACGACGGTCTTTCTGCTCATCGGTAAGTTTGTGCAGCACCCATCTCGAACAACGTTTACGAAGAGAAAGTTGGTCGTGAATTATGGTTTGCATTGCTGCTGATCCAATTCCTAGTTCTCGCTCTAGCTCTACATACGTAATTAGTCGGTTTTCGCGAATAAGTTTTTCGACTGCATGAACGTTTTTTTGCGTGACCGCGGTTGGCGGCCGTCCTGTCTTCGCTTCATCTTCGAGACATCCCCGTCCTCTTTTAAATTCAGCATACGAATTGAATACTGTTGCTCGGGAACAAGCAGACTCACCAAAAGTAGAAGCCAAAAGTGCAAAACATTGTTGAGGCTTTAAACCTTTTTTAAAGTCATAATACATCATAGCGCGAAAATCACGTCGACTGAGCTCCATTATTGCAAGTGAATTCCCGCCAGATTCTCAGAAAAAAAGATGCTCATTCAAATAAAAAATAAATAAAAGAATATGTCAATAAAAAACCAGCCTATAAGATGGTGTATAGCTTGCCAGTGTCAATTAAATGAGAAAAGATTATTTAACTTTTTGTGGCATGCCCCTCGTACAAAATAGACATAGACTAAATTAAATTTAACCCTTAACCACCTAGCGTCGGTCACGGTGACTCTGAGCGATCTATTTTTTCAAATATTTCCGTTACTACGCGGGCCCCACGCCTGTGACTTTGTGTACCTTTTCCCCTCCCTCTTTAGTTAGCGCTCCTGCGCTCGGCCAAGCAACACGTTCGCGCAGTGAAAAGAATCAGATAAATATATATCGTATGCGGTCCTTGTGACCGACGTTAGGTTGTTACGTTTCTTTTAGTGTTTACATTTTCTTATCGTTTTTTAGGTTCAGCATGTCTCAACGTGATCGAAATATCTGTAGATGGTTAGAAGATAGTGACTCAGATGCTGAGAATCAAAGGGACGAGCCGGAATTGCCAAATGAAGACTGCAGTGACGTAGAAGATTTACCTTTAGACCACGTGATTGAAAGTGAGTGTCAGTCAGACTCTGAAATTGATGTTGACGAGTTATGTGAAAATAATGATAATGATGATGGTGATGTGCCAGTTGATGATCAATCTTCAGATGACGAGGTTCCATTGGCAAGATACCGGAACTATTTCGGAAAAAATCGGTTCCGTTGGTCGAGCCAACCTCCAGCGACAAATTGTAAATGTTAGGGGGCTGCAATTTTGTAATGATTGTGATTTGATTGTGCCAATGATAGTTTTATATAAGAGGTTATATACTTAAGTTACTAAAATAATTTAAAAAATATTGATCTCATTGATTGTTATTGCTTAGCTCTCAGTTTAATAAAAAAACCTATAATTTGTTGAAATATTTGTAAGTGAACTTTGATTAATAATAATAAAAAGAAAAAAAAATATTTTTATGAATTTATTAAAACAATTTGAAATAAAAACAACTAAAGAACTTAATGTGGTTTAATTTTTTGCCAATTTATGACTTTTTAACCCTGTTAATAGTACTTAAACCCAAGCGGTCACCATGACCGACGTTAGGTGGATGTGGTACTGGAATACACGTTAGGTGGCTAAGGGTTAAATTAATAAGAAGCTTAACAAACACACATGAAACAACAATTTCAACTTTTAGCTGCTCGTATTTTACCTCGTGTGGTAATTTATATACATCATTCTCGTCTGTGTAACTGCTTTAGTGGTCTAACGACAAGAGCGTTGGGATCACGACCGGTAGGTCTCAAATTCAATTCCCTGGGGAAACGCTCACGAATTCAATTTGTGACATTTCCCAATTAGGTTAGCTGAAGTAACTGACTATCCAAAAATAAAGTGTCATTGTGCTTCAGAAGCAAACGAAGCCATGGGTCGGGTTTTGAATGGTGTCACGATGGTCTTTCACGTCTGCCGCACTCACTTTAGGAGCGAAGTAGACTATTACCAAATTACCTCATTTAGGGTAGGTTCCAACTTCTTGGTGGTTTTATTAGGGTTTTACAAATATTGTACACGATGCATTGCATTTTTCAATTCTCAACTAATCGCTCCAAAGGATTTACTGAAATACAAAGCTGATATTAATTGTTAATGCTAATACAGTGCATACCCAGCATCCGTATGACGTTGTTGTTGTTGGCGGCGCGGCGCGCGGCCCCGTGTACGCTGCCGCCGCACAGCGCGCCGCCCGCCGCTTTCTGGGCGTGCGATGCTCTGGTGACAATTAAACGTTTTATTAAGTTCATATATCCCTCTTCTACTCTGCCTACCTATAAACGTATACTTGCATACATACATATGCTCACGCCTATAAATCCCTTTTAGGGCTAGGGAATTGGAAATTTCTCAGCCACTTTTATAACTTGCGTGGAGAAAATATGGTAAAATAAAGGTTGTTGGTGATGGGTTCAACCGCTTCGCCCAAGAATCCCATATAAGTCCCAATACCGTTAGTCGCCTCTTACGTACACACACGGGAAGAAATGGGCTAGTACTATTCTAAGCCGACACTACACAGCTATGAGACAAATAATCAATATTTATAAAAAAAGAACAGATTAAAATGAATACTTACAATACCTAACATAGTTTATACGCTTCAAATAATTGCAGGAGCTGGAAAACTTACCACCCGTATCTAGATGTAATTAAAAGGTTTTTTTTACCAATCGATACGTTTACGTTTAACGTTTGATAAATTGATAGACCTGCCCCCTTAATTAAATTAAATGTATGAAAGAAAAAAAACATTTATTCGTAACCACAACATACAATAAAATAAACAGATCTTATAGCCAATGAGCAATGTAAGTGGAAATAAATCGGCGTACACTTCAGCTGAATGTCATGATAGGGCTTGTTAGGCCGCTGCCACAACGCTGATATTCTAGTGCAGCCTGAGTTATACTAACGAAGTAGTATTAAAAACAGATAGATTAAAAAAAAAACAAATTACCAGAAACGCAAATGCAATGTACATGTTCAAGTACATGTACAACGTTTCATGCTTATATAAATTAATAATGTATAGTATGAAAATAATAGAATAGATTTTACGTTTTCAGTTGTTACTAGTTACTATAGTTTATTTTAAAATTGATTTCATTATTTGTAATGTTTAAAGCCTGGATCAGGCCTACTAATGTGTCGTTTCTAAAGAAATATGTGTGGGATATTAATTAAGATTATCGATGGATGCAAACATCATGAGGAAACTCAGACGGCTGAGTGTCATCAATAATTTAATGGGTATATTCTGAACAGATAAATAAAAATAAATATAACTACGCCTGCCACCCGTTTGGAAATATGAGATAAGTTTCAATTGGTATCTTTCAATACTGATTTGAGTAAGAAGTATGACTATATTCGAGTTTATTAACTAAAAACCGTCCAATAAACGCCATTTTGTCTTAAATCTGTTTACTATAAAGCCTCGGCCTTAAGACTGAAATCGTTCGATCCGCTCGTTTATTCCTGTTAAACCCCGCAGTTTAATTCTCACTTATTGGATTTTGGTTTAGTTTCACTTCGTATTATTGTTAAAACCTATGTTGATACTACCGGTGCGCTAGAATAAACGATAATTATTTTGTTCTAGTTGAAGCTAATATTTCAAATGAGTAAAAAGCTTTCTGATTGAGGATTATCATTATACCCATACACAATTTCCCATATTACTTTTTAACTTTTCGTTGTACTGTCTTGAAAACTCTTCATAATCTCGCTTCTATAATATTCATACATCTTCGCATATATCATTTTATTTTCGTTATTTTGACTCGCGCATATATCAAAACGTTAATTATTAGGTGCTGAAATTGAATTTACTTCAAAATGAACGGAGTTTAAATTGGATTCTACCTCTTAAGTAAAATTTTGTAATATAATTAATTAGCTGTCGAAGCATAATACCAGTTAATCAAATCGAGCCAAGATTAGGCTATGTATTCTGGAAATGGATTTATTGAGACACACTAATGACAATGGAAACGTCTCAATTTTAGGAATTTGAGTAATTAATACAATAATTGGACAAGGTAAGGAGGATTAGGCATTAGTTTAAACAACACGAGCTCTTTTTTGAGGATCATCATACTACAAATAATGTCTAAACATCTTGTTGTCTGATTTTTATTTGAAAAAATAGTGTTTTATATTTTTATGTATTTTTTGTTCTTGTGTCTACAATTACGAGGGGCATGCCAAAAGAAACTAGATACTCTTTTCTCATTCAATTAACACTGGCAAGCTATACACCATCTTATAGGCTGGTTTTTTATTGACATATTCTTTAATTTATTTTTTATTTGAATGAGCATCTTTTTTTCTGAGAATCTGGCGGGAATTCACTTGCAATAATGGAGCTCAGTCGACGTGATTTTCGCGCTATGATGTATTATGACTTTAAAAAAGGTTTAAAGCCTCAACAATGTTTTGCACTTTTGGCTTCTACTTTTGGTGAGTCTGCTTGTTCCCGAGCAACAGTATTCAATTCGTATGCTGAATTTAAAAGAGGACGGGGATGTCTCGAAGATGAAGCGAAGACAGGACGGCCGCCAACCGCGGTCACGCAAAAAAACGTTCATGCAGTCGAAAAACTTATTCGCGAAAACCGACTAATTACGTATGTAGAGCTAGAGCGAGAACTAGGAATTGGATCAGCAGCAATGCAAACCATAATTCACGACCAACTTTCTCTTCGTAAACGTTGTTCGAGATGGGTGCTGCACAAACTTACCGATGAGCAGAAAGACCGTCGTCGGGTGGATTGGTGCCTATTCATGATAGATAAATTCAACGGAGGCGAGAAAAGAAACGTATATGATATACTGACTGGTGACAAAACATAGCTATATAACTATGATCCCGAATCAAAGCGACAGTCGACTGTATGGTCCTCTGAAGACGAGCCAACTCCAACGAAATGTCGCCGTGCACGAAGCACACAGAAACAAATGGTCGCCTCGTTTTTCAACAAAACGGGTCATATTGCTACTGTTGTGCTAGAAAATGAAAGAACGGTGAACTCCGAATGGTATGTGACAGTTTGTGTTCCAACAGTAATATCAGCTTGGTGTGACAAGCGACCGAAGTTAGGAACCCGGCACCTTCTCTGGCACCACGACAATGCGGCGCCGCACACGTCTGCCAGAACACGAGGCTTTTTCAGCTCGAAAAATGTGTCCATTCTCCCTCACCCGCCATATTCCCCTGACCTAGCGCCTTGTGATTTTTACTTGTTTTCAAAAATCAAAGAAAAACTAAAGGGGAAGAGGTTTGAAAGCAAAGAAGATGCGCTGGTTGCCTATAATTTCGAGATTTCTGAGGTATCTAAAGAAGAATGGTCACAGGTATTTTCTAATTGGTTCAGACGTATGGAAAAGTGTATACGTGCACAAGGTAAATGCTTTGAAAAAAATCGATACTTTTAATAAAGAATATTTTGTTTAATTTTTGAGTATGTAGTTTCTTTTGACATGCCCCTCGTATAGGTTTAAGATAAAATATTTAACTATGTATTAACGAGCATGCAGTATCTACATCGAGTGCAAAAGAAACATATGTTAATATTGTTGTATATTGTTACTTTCCTAATTTTGTACTTGGTGTTGTAGATCAATAAAAAAAACTCATAAGTTGTTGAAGTTGTAGTGTCAGCTTAGAATAGCACTAACCGATTTCTCTCTGCGGGGTGATGATGGTTTTTTAACGACGTGTTTGTTGCTTGAGTATATGTTTATTACTCACTAAAGACTTAAATAACACTAATTTACACTATATAATGGCAAGAGGGGGACAAGTATCAACAATCATAAAATTATGGATATATATGTATGTGTGTGTATGTGGTTCATATGTACTTTACTTATGTATGTTTATTGATGAATATAAATGTAGGTTTTTAAATATGTATAAGTATCTCAATTAATATATCCATGTTTGATAAAGTTGTAATATGCACAATATATAAAAAAATCATATTCGAAATAGTATGTTTATAGATTTATTGTTTTATCTTAAAATCGTGCATATACTGTATATTGTTGTCACAGTTTGTAAAGGGCAATAAATCATATTCCATTGAATAGCGCGAATCCCGAGTAGCGATGAGCGCCTACCTTGCCGTAATACAGTGTTTTCACTAGTTCGGGGGGTAGAACTCAAAAGTATTGTAACAAATAAACCATACTTTTGTTATGTGAATGTGACACGTATCTTTAAATATTGTAACTGAAACTTTATTTGAATAAAACATTTTTAGTTTTTTTTATATGGATGGTCGGTAATGGGTCGTAACTCATATTGCCCAACTATCACGTAAAAATAATCTAAACCCTGAGTCGCTTCGTACGCCACCAACGAGAAAAAATGGGAATTTTATGAAAGCCGACGAGGTGACGCTACACAGCCAACAAAACTTATATTTGAAAAATTCAGTATTTTCCTCAGTATGTTGGGTGCGGAAGAAGAAGCATGAAAGCAGAGTGAATGCAGTAGAAATGAGGTCCCTAAGAAAAGTTTGTAATGTAAGGTTATGTGATCGTGTGAGGAATAACGTGATTCGTGAAACGTGTGGTGTAAATGATGATATTGTTAGAAAGATAGAAAAAGGAATGTTGAGATGGTTTGGGCACATAGAGAAGATGGATGATAGGAAATTGGTAAAAGGTATCTATAGAGCTAATGTGGAAGGTAATGTTAGTTGAGGACGACCTCGAAGGACACATTTGGATCAAATAGAAAATGTGCTCAAAAGGCAGGTGTCCGAAGTATGAAGAATAAAAGAGCATGTATCAAAAGATTGATGGATGTGAACGAATAAAAGAGCATGTATCAAAAGATTGATGGATGTGAACGAAGCTAGAGAGGTTTGTCAGGATCGTACAAAGTGGCGATCAATAGTCTTTGCCTACCCCAATGGGAACTAACGGCGTGAGAATATGTATGTATATGTATGTTCCTTTAACTGCAATGAGTTGAAAAGGGATATTATTTAGATATTGTAAAATTGTAACAAATCAAAATATCTTGGTTTTTAAAATACCTTTTAATTTAGCCAGCGTTCGGTGGACTTGTATGTTAGCAAAGCCCACTTTAATACTATGTATACCTGGTCCGCCGGAGCCGTAATGAGAAGTTAAAAATCGTAGACACAATTCCAATGGGTTCCCAGAAGTTGAAAAAAAATACCCCACTTACGATAGTTAAGCGTCTGTCGTTGATAAAAAAACTATTAATTTAATCAACTTGAATATTTATTGTACAAAAAATAAAAGATTGGCGCTTGTAAAATCTTTTTGTTTCTTTTATCTTTTTGTTATTTACAGCTCAAAGTTGGATCAGCATAAAGTTAGCCAAGTTAAAGTTTCCTTTGTCTTACATTTATTCATTTTATTAATTCACCCACAAGACTTCACAAACATTGTTCGTTGCTTAGGTTATTGTTATTTTTTTATTTTTGGTTGTTGAACTAGAAAAGTAATAAGTGACTTAATTTATTATAAGTAATCATTGATATTAAAAAAAAAAATTATACAGGGTGGCCTAGTGTGGGGCCACAGGTACTAAATACAAACATACATATGATGTACATCGCTATTTTTAAGACAATGTAAAATGGAACAAAATTTCATACGTTAATCGTCGATAAAAGCAAAAGTTATAAAAACGTTGGTTTGTAAATTTGGATCCGTCCTTTGTCCCATTTCTATGAGAATCTTCAAGCAAATAGCATTAACACAAAAAAATATTAGTTTGATGGAAATTTTGCTATAACATTTCATAACAAGTTTTTAAGATCTTTTAACATCTTCAGCTTGATGATGACTTAGAATTTCTGTCACTGTAATGTTATTTTGTACCAATTTAAATTAAACAAAGTATGTTCAATCCTCAATGTTCTACTGATAGTCTTTACTCTAGTAAATGCTACATGCCCCAGATCGTACCTGATTTGCAGTCCCATCCTAACGTAGAGTGCGAGGAGGAGCCCCCCGGGCAGCACGAAGAAGACCATGCTGCTCAGCTCGCACAGGTACCAGGAGGGCAGTTCCAGCATCGCGCAGAACGCTGAGTCCAGCGATTTGTTTCCCGAGCCTGAACGTTTATTTCATATTGGTTATTATTCTTAATACAACCACAGATACAACGTATCTATTGCATACGCAT
>OY755176.1:120200-203897 GCA_963576735.1 Bedellia somnulentella
GAACCAAGCGTTTGAAAATAGACTTGCTATGTGCAAACGGATCGAGGGAATAAAAAATATTTGTTGTACTCATCTAAAATTCGTTGAATGGGCGCGTTATGAGCATAGTTGGTTCTAGCAAAAGGTAGGTGAAACAATTTTCTAAAAGTATGGCGAGTTCTGAGCGCAGGCGTGTTTAGTCCATTTTGGGAAACTACGTTGGGACATAATTTAATGTTTTTTGACATGAATTCCTCATGTGGGGATTATTACTCATAAATAAAAGATGTTATTAAAGGAAAGAAAAATTTCGACACTAGCGGGGTTCGAACCCGCGACCTTCGGGTATACGCCCCCGTCGCTCTGCCAACTGAGCTACAGTGTCAGTTGGCAGAGCGACGGGGGCGTATACCCGAAGGTCGCGGGTTCGAACCCCGCTAGTGTCGAAATTTTTCTTTCCTTTAATAACATCTTTTATTTATACGTTGGGACAATCCATCCGACCACTCAAAACATCATGCAGAACTAACATATCTAAAAGTATGCGGCGCTGGTCAAGTTGTAATATTTTGTGATGTTTGCATGACGTTTCGTAGGTGCAGTCCCATCGTTTAGTTCTGAAGTCCAAGTGACGTATAAATATGCGCTGTATCGACTCAATCAATTGAATATACTTTAGATAATGCGGGGACCAAATAGAAGAAGCGAATTCTAGAACACTACATACATATGCGTAATAAATAGATTTTATACAATTAAGATCATTAAAAGGCTCACATACCCTCATAACAAAGCCCAAACTACGATAAGCGCGATTGGTGATATCGTCTATATGATTTTCAAAAGTGAGCTTCGAATCCAAGGTGACTCCTAGATCTTTCACGGAGTTAACTCGTTTTATTGGCTGGTTATCTAAGTAGTAGGTATGCTGGATAGGTCGAAGGTTGCGCGAAAAAGATATTTGAACGCACTTTGAAACGCTAACGTTTATTTTGTTGGCTTTGTAATACGCTGCCAAGTTATTGAGATCCCTTTGAAGCTTATCGCAGTCGTTTTCATTGCGAATGTCGCAGTAAATCTTTTTGTCATCCGCATACATAGTAAAATTTGACTCTCCAAAGACGCTGTAAATATCATACAAGTATGCGTTAAACAAAAGAGGGCCCAAATGAGATCCCTGGGGAACCCCCGAGGGTACATCCACGTAGTCGGATCTATAACCTCCCAACACTACAACTTGGTGCCGATTTTCAATATAAGAAGACAACCAGCAGGTCACCCTGCACGCCCAATTCGAGTAGTTTACGTAATAGAATATTATGGTCTGTACGGTCGAAGCATTTTTCTATGTCGGTGTATATGACGTCAACTTGAACCCGACGCTCCATACTGTGTAGAAGGGAATCTACAAAGGCTATTAAATTTGTGTTGACAGATTTGCCCCGTATGAACCCATGTTGTTGGGGAGGAAGTTTAGGTCTAATGACGGGATAGATGTGGTTGTATACTATTTTCTCTAAAACTTTAGCAAAAACGTTTAAAATAGATATAGGTCTGTAATTAGATATTTTATATTTTGGCCCCTTTTTATGGATAGGTAAAATTAGTGCATCTTTCCATTTAGAGGGGAAAACCCCTTCTTTGAAAGATTTGTTATAAATTATGCACAGAGGTGATGAAAGATTTCTAGCGCACATTTTAATAAAAAATGGTGGAATACCATCTGAACCAGCACCAGCAAATTTCATCTTCATCCGTCTTTAAACTGCAAATAGTATTCCCAGTGTCGCAATAGGGAGGGGGGAGTGTATCTGAGGTATAGTCGTTAGAGGGTTGAGAAAATACCGAGCTAAAAAACTTATTAAAGGTGTTGCAAATAATTTGCCCAGAGTCCAGTGACTTGTTTTCATGCTCAAAAACTCTTGGATATAATAATGCAATACTAGGCATGACATTTGTGCTAAGTAGTTGCAGTGCTTTGATTTTATTTCTATAGCACATCTTTCTACGCAATTGGAAGTGAAAAGGTTACCCACGCCTATGATATTCATATGGGTAGGCTGAGGAGTCAATTTTAGTCTATCTCGCACATCTTCCGTGATTAGTGAAGATTGACTCCCGCTATCCAATAAAGCACGAATAGTTATGTGCGTCTTAGTGATTGGATTATAAATATCTACCAGAGCAGTGGATAATAATACATTACTTGGTTTGTTCGAGTTTATAGACATGCTAATTATGTCTTGTGTGACGGAACCATCATTGGGCTCATTAGGCACCACGGTGTTAATAAAAGACGTATTTTGAGCCTGAGAGTCATCCCTATGCAATAAAGTGTTGTGACGTCGCTTGCAAATATTACATGAGTGGCGTACCTTGCATTGATGATTAGAATGGCCGTTACGTAAACAATTAGAGCATAATGAGAGTCGAGCTACCTCGGCAGCCCTGCGCTCGGCAGGCAGAGACTGGAACGACGGGCAGCTGTATATACGATGACTGCCGCGACACAAAGGACACACGACATTCGATGAGGCATCAATTGCTGAAATTGAGAGCGATTTTGTTTGAGACCTTTCATGTTTTTGAAACAATGGCTGAGCATAAGGTTTAATGAAATTAGAATTTGAATATTTATTACTATTGACAGACTCAAAAACATCAGCTCTAGCCTTTAGAAACTGGAAAAAATCGTTTAGCGAAGGGGAATTAGTAAAATTGTTTTTATGTTCCTCCCATTTGAAATTTGTGTTGTTGTCAAGCTTTGCTGAGACCAAATGTATGATTAACGTGTCCCATGAAGTAGTTGGTTCACCTAACGAGTTTAACGCTCTTAAGTTTTTCGAAATATGATCCATTACGAACCTTAAACTCTTAGCAGAATCCTTTGCTTGCACTTGGAAACTCAGAAGTGAATTCAAATGAGTTTTAATTAATTGTTTTTTGTTATCGTAACGTTTACACAGAAGTTGCCACGCTTCTTTATAATTACTTGTAGAAACTTCTAGATTAGATAAAACTAAGGCTGCCTCACCTTCTAAATAAGAAATCAAATAGTAAAATTTGTGTATTGGCTCCAACTTGTTATTATTATGAATAAGGGATGAAAATGTGTCACGAAATTCCAACCATTTCTGATATGATCCGTCGAAGTTTGATATTTTAATAACAGGCAATTTAAAACTTACATTGCTGTTGTCATAAGAATGACTGCACTTAGACTGTATTTCAGTTGTTGAGTCACCCCTTTTCTCTGTTAGAAATAATTTTGACTGCGCGATCAAAAGAGCAAAGTCTGATTCAAAATCATCGCGTATATCAATTTCATTTTGCAACTCAGAAGGATTTAATATTTCAATATTTGATTGGAGTTCATGAAAAGAAGTAGAAAGCAGTGAAAACTTATCTATTTTCTCCGAAAGTATATATAAATCCGTTGGAGAAACTACTTCCGAGTCAAATAATTTCTTTAAATAGTTTTTGTATTTTGTTATTTGACCCTTTATTGAACTACGTTTTGTGACAAGGTCTTTGTAATCAGTATCAGTATTCTGAGTCATTTTAAATGTAGTCTCAGACGATGGTTTGGTAGTTGATTCTCCAAACTCAAACTCAAACTCAAACTTTTATTGCAAACCATAAGTGTACAAATAGTTGGTGTAATCAAGGTACAGTTATAAATATGGACCCTGTTGGGCACATGCAATTTCACAAGAGGGCTGTAGATACTAAAACTAAAAATTAAGGTAGTAAACATTACATGGCACAAAATTAAAATTTCTTCAATTAAAAACACTATAAATATGTGTATCAAATTTAAACAGCACAACAATAAAATTAATATTATTTTAGGTCAAAGTATTATTATTTTAGTTAACATTATTATTAAATTAGGTTTATTTTAGGTAATTAGGTTAATCTTTAGTATCATCTATATTATCATTACATTAAGCTTTACCAATAAGTGGAAAAAACAAACAAACTAAATATTGATATTGTATTATTACAGAACTAGATAACTATAAAGAATGACTTAGAAATTTGGTACTAATATTGCTCAACCTTAACTAAGATATTCCTCCACTCTATAATAACATTTATCAATAAGAAAGTTTTTTTGTAAAATTAAAAATCTATTATATATTTCTTCCTTTTTTATATAATCTGGTAATTTATTATAGATCCTAATCGACATCATGTGAGCATTATTGGATTGTAAATGCAACCGTGTGCGTGGTAGGTCTAAGTTACCGCGGTGCCGCAGAATGTATCTCTGCTGTATGTCCTGCCTCTTTATGTAGTGTTCTGGGTGGTTTCGGACTAATTTACAGATTTCCTGGATGTAAATACAGGGTAAAGTTAATATTCGGAACTTAATAAAATATTGTTTACAACTAACGGTGGGTTCTATATTTGCAATGATCCTTATAAGTTTTTTTGACGGATTAGTCAAAGTCTCCTGCGTGAGACATATGGTAATGCAAAATCTAAATAGTATTTATCTACTAGTAAGTGAGTAAAATTAATTAATAAGCTTGTATAAATAAAAACCGTTAAACTTAACTTCAAATATGCTCCACACTCCGGCCGCTAACACGATTCAACTCAACACTTTAACGCGCGCGAACGTTCTTAACGCCAATGTTGGGTAGACAGAGCGCTCACTGAAATGCGGAGAACAGGAAAGACACTACTAACGCAACACTAATTACACTGTTACGAGTTGTATAAAACCTTTTCTATTATGAATATTAAGACTTCGAATGAAATGATTCAGCAAAAGTGGAAAGAAAAAAATATTTGAATATAACCACAATAAAAAAATGTTGATGGCTTAACGTATTATCAAGTATGGATAATAAAGATTTATGAAATATAAAATGTGATGAATAGGATGATTTTGGATGTGGAAAAGATAGTGAATGATATGAAAAATAAGGATGGGACATTTTTCTGGCAACTGCGATGATCCTTTGATGGCTTTGTTCTAGCTCCTGATTATCGGTTGTTCTCCTCAGAGCAATCAGTGAAAATTGTCCTCCGTTTATCACGTCTGGTGGTCACCAATGTATAATTCCTGGTTTGTAGAATTATAAATGAAAGATATCTGACTCCATAGATATTTTATATTGAAGTAATTTACAAGATGCGTTTTGCTTGGTATATGAATACAAGATTTTTACAAGGTAATGAATGGAATGAAAAGAATGAAAGATGGTTGACAGCTAGTTGCGCTAGTGATGTGCCGCTAGTGTTGTATCACGGCGGTACATGGGCTGTGAGACTAAATTAAAAAAAGGAGAAAAACTAACTGACTGACATAGCAACACGCACAGCCTTAACGTTTGAAATTTAAAGGGAGCGTAGCTTAGGTGCCGTAGAGGTGCACTAAGAAAGGAATTCCCGAAATTTTCACGGGAACGGGAATCAGCGGGAAAATCCTTTTGTTTGAAAACATCTAAACTGCATAAGTTTAGATGCTTGAAATTGATCAAAGTTCTGAATTTCACACGAGTGAAACCGCGGGCAACAGCTAGTATCTTATATAGTTAACAAATGAATAAGCCATATAATTCTTCTGTGCTACACTAGTGTGACAAGATGGTGTAACAGAGTCGGTAACCCTGAGAATATGTTTTTAACAATTGTTTGAGGTATTCCCCACTGACCAACTAATCCGTACAACTAGTTGTACGGTTAATATATTATCCATCTCATCTCTTACATATAATATTCACACTTTTGATTTTAGTTATATAGAAAATGGCGCCTAGTCCGTTCTGGCCTATCGTTTGTTATACCGGTAGGACAGACCGGACAAAAATAGTCCGTTCTGTTCGACTACGCTGTCGAACAGAACGGACTACGAAAAAAGTGTCCGGTTTGTTATACCGGTGAGTTTGACAGGTAAATAGTGTTGTGCTACACAATAAATATTCTTGTGACTGGCGGGACTTGGGAAATTTTCACGAGTGAGAAATCATTAAGAGATAAAAAAACATAGGTTTTTTTTACCAAAAAATATTGGAATAATGCAATGATTTTGAAATGTTTCCCTCCAACCAACTGAATCTGTACAACTTAAAACAGACTAACCGAACTGCGCCCCACTGCCTAATGCCGTGTTGACCTTTATAAGTTGTAATACGTTAGATTAAAACTATGAAGTGGTAAAATAACTTAGACATTTGCTTGCTTGCATATGGCTTGTTTTTCGTGTTTTTCTTAGCATTCATGAAGCCATACATATATTTTTAATGAACTCTGACAATTACACGTACGAACGTACACCCGGAGGTCGCGGGTTCGATCGCCGCTAGTGTAGATTTTTTTCTTTATTTATCCTATATTTAAAATTCTAATTATAATTAAAATTCAGTCACCCTACCTTATGGGTGCCTCTGGATTTGATCACATGTCTATCAGCATCAGAGGGAGTGCTCTTTTCCATTGAGCTATCAAGATCGTTACTATATTACCTCGGAAATATATTGGGGCATTATTTAATTTTTTAATAGAAATTATTCTAAGTTTTTCTTTCTACTGATGTTTTTACACTCACTAAAATTTCACAAGTCCCGCCAGGCATTAAAAATACATACAAAGTTCAAAAAAAATTCTAAGTCTTTACCCCTTTATGTTTTAAACATGGTAGAAATTTATGAACTATAAGTATAAGTTAAGTTTAGAAAATAATTTACTTATCGTACCTTGGTAAATACCCATCACTCAAAACAATCTCTTGTCTAACAAACCGGACACTTTTTTCGTAGTCCGTTCTGTTCGACAGCGTAGTCGAACAGAACGGACTATTTTTGTCCGGTCTGTCCTACCGGTATAACAAACGGTAGGACAGAACGGACTAGACGGAAAATGGGACCACGGGTAAGAAAATTTCAAAATGGGACTACGAGACCCGTGGTCCCGGCAATAAGCCTTTCCTTCCATGTGGCATAGCCGAGGGACGGCCTGTTTACCTGTTGGGTATATGTAGTCAATGGGAAAGGGGAATTATGAAAACAATCGTATGCATCAAAATATATATTTCGCAAAATAAAGACGTTACAAAAAGGTTTCGTAAATTTGATCCGGTTAATTAACAAAAACGAACAGTTACACTTACAAAATATTAGATATCGCTTACTTGTCACAAATTAATAATAAAATAGGTTATCAAGTCTAGAAAGTCAAAGTATAAAGGTGTTCGTTCGTTAAGCGTTTGCAAAAATTTTGAAAAAAAACTAACCTAAACTAAAAAAGAGTTTGTAGCGTAGTCAAGTCGCAAACTAAACGAGACCGCCCCCGTCGCGTCAGCAAATCGAACTTTCCAGTTCGGGGCGATCTTTGATTCGCAGAGAAACTCATCTGCGACGTCACCTCGCTACAAACGGACGAGACACACGCGCAAGTCCGCCTACCGAACGAACACCGCACTGCGAGGACGATCTACGCGAGGGAGTGCATCAATCGATTCGAGCGTCGACACCATCCAGCGGACATTTTCGATAATTTTAGGAATTTTCCAGTACTGCAATAATTAACATAATAAAACGTGGCCGCACTTTTTCTGGCGTCCACCAGATGCTGGATGCACTGGTACATGGTACGTGGTACATTACAGCTCGTCGTCGTCCGCCTGCAGGTCGGCGGTCTCGACGGCCACCTCGTCGTAGTCGCGCTCCAGCGCCGCCAGGTCCTCGCGCGCCTCCGAGAACTCGCCCTCCTCCATGCCCTCGCCCACGTACCTGCAACACACTGTCTGTTACCATCTACTTCAATAAGATTTGTGCATGACGTGTTTAAGACACATACGTATGGAATAGAACACGTTAAAACTAAACACGAAGGCGATGATTTAGTTCGCCACTTACGCCGTGGTTTAACGGGGAACAAAAATGTGCTGGAGAGACCTGTTTGAAAACGATGTACGTCTGTGTAACGATTGCTAGAAATTATGAAAGTATGATGGATTTTGTGATCGCGCTTTAAATATTTAGAGCGAGGTGGTTGAAATAAGATTAAAATTAGTATTAAATATTAGTATAGATAACAATCTTGTGATATTACGATTAAGAGATCTGGGCATCACAGGGCAAAACTGTAGTTGAAGGTGAAAAATAAGAGAAGTTGTATGATTGACTAACTTGCCTCGGAATATTTATAAATTGGAATATGAACAAGTATCGAAGGAAGGTCCGAATCCATTGCACGATGATGAAGTTCCTTCGTATATATTTGATAGTAAAGGAGTCGCAGAAGAAGCATAAAAAGATATAAATGCAGATAGAAACTATGTGAGATCGCGTGACGAGAGAAGGAAGAGAGTGGGAACGCACCAGTGCACGAAGGCGCGCTTGGCGTACATGAGGTCGAACTTGCGGTCGAGCTTGCTCCACGCCTCCGCCACCGCCGTCGTGTTGCTCAGCATGCAGGCCGCGCGCCGCACCGCCGCCAGGTCGCCGCCCGCCACCACCGACGGCGGCTGGTAGTTGATGCCCACCTGCCGACACAAATGCGTTACTATGAGAGAAGCAGCTATCTCCTCGCTCCTCGCAGCCCATATATAGCTATCTCCACCGAGGGGCTCGAGCCTACCCTATACAGGGCGATTTGGCCATAGTCCAACACGCTGGCCAATTGCGGGTTGGCAGACTAACGACTACTACCGTAATAATAGCGGGGACAGACGGCTTAACGTGCCCTCCGAAGCACGGAATCATCTTCAATCAATCGTGATTCAAGCCTGCAATATCCTTCCAGACTGGGTTTAATATTACAAATTAAATGTGTAAGCTCACCACCCCTCGGGAATCGAATCCGAGACCTCCGTACTTGAAACCAAGCGAAGGCAGTCAAGCAGCTATACAAACATACAATAGTACGAGATACCCACGTACACTGACAACAACTAAAAGAACTTGTAAAAATCAGAATATATTTTTAAGGCGCCGTTGGTTCAGCGAAAAATATCATTTCAGGGGGTGCTGCCCCCGCGGGCGCGGGGAAGCGCTTGCGTGCCGATCGGGCGGCCGTCTCACCGACTCGACGCAGTGCGCGCGTTTTAACAACATACAGTAGGGTAAGCAATACAGTTTTTGTCAACTCGACAGTTTTAGCCATTCACAAATATTTTCTATGGTATGGGTTCGGACATTTGTTTATGACTATTTACATTTTTTTCTAAAATATTTGCGAGTGGCTATAACAGTCAGGGTGACGAAAACTGCATTGCTTACCCAAGGTTATCAAAGTCAAAAAAAAAATTCTACCATAGCCGTTTACAATATAAAATGTAATGATAGGATGGATTTGTCTACCCCTGTCAGTTTATACAAAATTATTACAGTGTTAATTTCATTATTTTTGCCGTGTCGGCTTAGAATAACACTACCCCATTTCTACCCGTGATCATAAAAGGCGACTTAGATTTAGGCGGATTTTTAAGTGATTTTTGGGCGATGTCGTTGCAGAACCGTCAACGAAATCATTTGTTATTACAATCTTTTCCCAAATCAACTTCCAAAAGTGGCTGAGGAATTTCTCATTCCAAAGCTCTGGCTATCCCGTTAAGGGGTTTATAGCCGTGAGTATATGTATGTAATTGTCAGTTTACACCTGTAACTAGGTATTTAATATTATTCATTGAAATTAGAAGTTACTTTAACGATTTTATTATTTTTCCCACTCCTAATAAATTAAATAATAATAATAACATAAAATATAAAAATGAGTGAAATCTATAAATTTAATGAATTCTTTTATATTTGCTAATGCTAACCGTACGCACAGTCACTGTCACGCCTACATTGACGAGCATTGTATACAGATAGGTCACTCGCACACTAACGGCGCTGCACGCGCGTAAATTGTTAGACCTGTAACTCAAGGCGCGCGCGACACAGGTCCTACCCCTGAGGCAGCTCGCCGAGCTCTGATCGAGCGGCGGGCGGCGCTCGGGCACGAGTAGGACCGTGATTATCGATGTTTTTAAAATATTTATTTTATTGAATTTATTAAAAAAGAAAAATAATCGCCAATTATTATTAGAAATACAAATGTTCAAATAATGATGTAAGTTATATGAAAGTAGGTAAAATAAATAAAATGTAAAACCATTTTAAAGTGTGTAATTAGAGGTATGTTGGCGATTTTTTTCTATCGAGCGAAAATTTATTAATCATGTTTCGAATCGCCAATTTCACTGCAGAAAAGCCTCAAAATTTCGATGTATTTTTTTCAAAACCATATTATTATAAACACACGCATAATAAAGTTTCAAAAACCCTGTTCGCTGGACTAACGGCACCTTAAAAGTTCTTACTATACAAATTACTAGCTTTCCTATCACACCGCTTTACTCGAAAGTTCAGCGAAACAAACTGTTAAACAACGAACAACAACTCGCCCATATGAGTTTCTTTACGATGTTTATCTTACAGTTGGTAACCTCGATTAATAACTACTCATATTTCTCGTTCTCAAAGTTCTCGTTAGGAACTTTGATAAATCAACTATACATACATACATATAATCACGGTCATCAGAAATCCAAAAGAGGGATAACCAAAGCTTTAGAGCTAGTAATTCATACATACATATACTCACGGTTATAAATCCTTAGAAGGGGTAGCCAGAGCTAAGGAATTAGAAATTCTTCAGCCACTTTTGGAAAGTTGAGTGGGGAAAAGATGGTAAAGTAAAGGTTATTGGTGATGGGTCTCCAACCGCATCGCCCAAAAATCCTTTGAAAGCCCCAATATCGTTAGTCGCCTCTTACGTACACCCATCGCTAGAAACGGGGTTGTGCTATTTTAAGCCGAAACTACACGGAGCTTTTAAAAATCAAAAGGGAACAAGATGGTAGAAATTAAGTATTGCCGGTGATGTGTCTCCAACCGCATCTTGCGACACCCGCAGGTAGAGAGGGGTGGTGACGCTACCTTGAAGCCGGTGGGGCACCAGTCCACGAAGCGCACGCCGGCCTTGCCCTTCATGCCGGCGATGGCCGAGTTCACGTCCTTGGGCACGACGTCGCCGCGGTACAGCAGGCAGCACGCCATGTACTTGCCGGCGCGCGGGTCGCACTTCACCATCTGGTTGGCCGGCTCGAACAGCTCGGCCGTGATCTCCGCCACCGACATGCCCTCGTGGTACGCCTGGAAAATGGTTCGCAGATAACAACCGGCTAGTATAGGGTGGGATTATAAATTGGCTGTATCTTGGGAGCATGGAGATGACGAGTGAAATGGAAATTAAGGAAGCATGGGATGTGCTCAAATCTACAATTGCTGAATAAAACAAAAATCAAATAAAAATCTGCCCGCTAGTAAACAAATGAACTCGCGAGTAGCTGAAGAGAGGCTGAGAAGCTGAGTTAAGATGAATAAAAGAAAGTTAAGAATGAAGTAAAGAAAGTAGAAGAGAAAGAGCGTAATACTTCCTCTCACTGCAACCGCAAGATTAGTGTGAGAGGAAGCTCTCCTATAATTTCCAGAATAACCAAAAGTTCTTCTGTAAATATATTCGGAAAGAAAAAGGACTTTCCGCAATCATGAGAATGAATGTAGTGAGAGATGAAGGAGAATGAAAATAGAATGAAATCAATTGAATTGGTGAATTGATTGGAAAGAAGCAATGGGTGTGGTGTGACAGCTTTAGAGACAGTGAAAATAGTTTGGAAGAAATAATTTAGGCAATGAAGAGTATGAAACAAGGGAAAGAGGCAGGTTATGACGGGATAACTATCGAATAATACTTTTCCAAAAATGCTGGTCAAGTGGCAAAATACCACAAGACCGGTGTAAGGCGGTAATTGTGCCTTAATATAAAAGGAAACGGGTTCCACCAGTAGGCTAAAAACTACCGCGGAATCAATCTCCTTAGCATTGCCGATAAATTGTATGCAAAGACATTGAATGAAAGAAAGATGAATGAAACTGATGATGAAATTTGGGACATTCAAGCAGGATTAAGAAAGGAAATGGGATATATGGGGATCAAATCTTCTCTTGGATTTTCCTTTGAGTTCTTAGACAAGAACCAAAAGTATATAACTCCTTCATAGATTCTGAAGGTCTAACTCTACACGCCGAGAACGATTATTAGCATACTTATCTCTTCTACCCATTTTAACATTTATTTCTTTCTCTCTGGCACGATCGAATATACGGATTTTGACATTTTGATATTGTATAGAACAATATAAATATTTGCGGTTTCTATTCGAGGAAACCAACGACAACTACGGAGGTATCGTTGGATTCATCGAATATCACCATGTATAAGCATTTATCAGAAATGTCAAAAAACAAAAATTTCAGTTTCGTGTGAGAAGATATGCTATGCCTATTATCGTTCTCGATGTGAAGAGTTGACCCTCAGAGACGGTGCATGATAGGGTCGTAAGAAAGTATTTATGGGAGATGTTGTCCAAGTTCGGTTTGGGGAGTCACCTTATACGAGCATTGGTACCTATGAGAATACCAGTGCATTTGTGAACGACGTGAAAAACATAGACTGGCTAAGAATCTCTAAGGGTGTCCGACAATGATATGTAGCCTGTCCGTGGCTCTTCAATTTATTCATGGCTGCGTTTGACAGAGTGGACTGAATATAATTTTGCGCTGAGAATGGATGGATTCATCACTAAATGTCTGTCTTATACGCTGCCGATCAAGTACTACTTGCAACGTCGGTGGAAGAGTTGTAAGTGATGATGAATGTAGCATGTTCGTCTTTTGAAAGATAGGAAATGAGGTGAGCGTTGATAAAACCAAAACTATGGATTTTGAGATAGGGGGAAAAATGACAAAATGCGCGTTTGTAAATTAATGTTAAGAATGTGGAGCAAGTGAAAAGAGTTTTTATACCTGGAAAGTTTGTTTTTGGGATGAAAGATATTGAAAAGAGTGAAGAAGGGTAATGCGGTAAATGGAGTAATGTATAGTCTAATGACCAGTCAATCGATGTTTGAAAAGGCCCGAATGGCTGTGCATGTGCATATGCTGTTCTTATTCCTACGCTTATGAAAACATAAACATGAAAGTAGAGTGAATGCAGTAGAGATGAGATCACTCAAAAAAATTGTGATTTCTAAGTTATGTGATCGAGTGAAAAGTAGCGTGATTCGTAGAAGGTTCGGGGTCAAAGATGATATTGTGAAAATGATTGAAAAAGGAATGTTAAGATGTATGGGCACATAGAGGATGGATGATAGTAAATTGGTAAGAGATTTAGAGCCAATGTGGATGGTAAAGTAAGTAAAGGACGACTTCTGAGGACACGCTTGGAGGAAACAGAAAGTGTGCTTAAATAGGCAGCTTGTACGAGAAGATTGATGGGTGTATACGAACCTAGAAA
This sequence comes from Bedellia somnulentella, assembly GCA_963576735.1. Taxonomy (NCBI): domain Eukaryota; kingdom Metazoa; phylum Arthropoda; class Insecta; order Lepidoptera; family Bedelliidae; genus Bedellia; species Bedellia somnulentella. The sequence goes on from OY755176.1 coordinate 133,539, forward strand.
ATTTGTCAGGATCATACAAAATGGCCGTAGATAGTCTTGGGCTACCCAAATAAGAACTTACGGCGTGAGTGTGAGAGAGAGAGTGGGGAGCACTACATGAAATAAAGCTGAGAATTTAATTTTGACCATATTTCACAGCATTCTTAGTACTCTTTAGTAAATGTATTTTTTCATACAGTTCGCGAATTTCAAATAATTTTATGAGATTCCTTCGTAAATAGAGATGATAAAAATACTAATTTCATAAAAAAGCTACTATGGTACCAATTAACACCCGCTTTTCAAGTTTATTGTGTACTTTAGGGGCACGATAGTGCCTCCTCCAAGTGGGGAGGGTCCAAATCGAGTACGAAGCAAATACTGACGTATCACCCTTTACTGGAACGATTTTTAGTATCTTCTGACCCCTATTTGAGAACAATTAAATAAGACCAGAGTGCAAAAATTTTGCTAGGTGTTATCAGTAAGCTATAATCACAAACTTAAAATCCAAAATTTCAAGTCTGTAGGTCATGTAGTTCCAAAGTTAAGCGAAAACAAAGTTTCGCATTAATGACACACACTCATTAATTATTATCGGGATTAACCAACGAATATTTTTAAAACCACTTACGTGATATGTTTGCCCGACGTTTCGGCACACCTACTGGTGCCGTGGCCGCGGACTGACTGACCAGCTGGCTCGGCTGCTAGTTTGTGATTGACGAGTTTTTAAACTACCCTCACATCACTCAATCACAAAATGTTATTAGGCTTGCGACACACTACACTAACAACGTTCGATGATGTACTAGACATCACCTTGCGACGCGAACACTTATTTTATTATACATCACTGACTCCTACATAGGTTAAACGATAGCCACTTTCCCGGTTGAGCTCATTAATGATCAAAATAGAACTAGAAGTATAAAGGCCACGCACCTTGTCGGCGGAGACGACGGGCGCGTAGGCGGCGAGCGGGAAGTGGATGCGCGGGTACGGCACCAGGTTGGTCTGGAACTCCGTCAGGTCCACGTTCAGCGCGCCGTCGAACCGCAGCGACGCCGTGATGGACGACACCACCTGCACCCGACACCCCAACACTGTGCTCATTACCTTTCATTACGTTATACTACTACTTTATTTAGTGGGTCGTAAAGCTTTAAGAGGCATATATACTATTCGTTACAGTGTTTGGCACTATGATAAATGCGTTTTTGCCGTTTATAAGGACACCTCAACAACGATAGATTTACCAATAGCAACTTATTGTGTCTCATTTTCACAGAATATGACCTAGTTTTTGGGTCTACTGTGCTGTATTGGATGTTTTTTAGCACAGTACTGTAATTTCAAAATATATTTAATGATAATATTCTTTCGAGATAGTGTTATTATCAGAAAAACATTTAGCAACAGTTTTAGTGATAAATAACGCACTGTTTAGATAGCATGTGACTTATAAGAGTACGACAATTGAAAAATGAGAAGTGACAGTTCACACACAAAATCCGTTTGTATCTCTCTTCTCACGTAACACACTCACACATCTCATTCTATAGGAGCTAGCATACCTACCTTCAAACCCAAGATTTGAAATAATAAAAAGTGGTAGTGACCTGCGAGATGAGCCTATTGAGGTTGGCGTAGGAGGGCCGCTCGATGGAGAGGCGGCGGCGGCAGATGTCGTAGATGGCCTCGTTGTCCACCATGAACGCGCAGTCGGAGTGCGGCAGCGTCGCGTGCGTCGACAGCACCGTGTTGTACGGCTCCACCACCGCCGTCGACACCTGCACCACCACACTACGTCACTACAGCGAATTGGCTTTTGGCTCGGGTAAAAAAAAAGTAAATTCTTTTTTTGGAAATTATAACCTTAGAAAACTACCTTGAAAATTATAAAGTGAAAAACTCAAAGCAAAGCTTTTGTTTTTTTATTAATAAATAGAGCATGGCTCTTGTCAATATTAATAACTGGGAGAAAACCAAACCAGCATCATACAACATTCAGATATAATTGTGATTAAATCGAGAACAAACTGAAAAACACTGAAGACTGGAATGTAGAATAAACGACTAGCTTTCCGCCTACGGCTTCGCCCGCGTAGAATTCGGTTATATGCGACATAAAGCACAACTGTAAAAAAACTTCTCATTCCCACGATTTCCCTCGAGATCATCATTTTTACGGAATAAAGTACCCTATTAATTAATCAGGACTTATAACTATACGTCTGCAAAATTTCAAAGCCATCCGTTCAGTAGTTACGGCATAAAAGCGGAAAAAATAAAGAAATAAACAAAGTCACTTTCCGATTTATAATAGTATATAATAAGGAAGTAAGGATGTACCTGCGGCGCGGGGTAGATGGCGAACTCGAGCTTGCTCTTCTTGCCGTACTCGTCGCTGAACCGCTCCATCAGCAGCGACGTGAACCCCGACCCCGTGCCGCCGCCGAACGAGTGGAACACGAAGAAACCCTGCGACGTTACAATGTATATTTATTGCATTGACGAGTATTACCAACATTAGTCACTCTGCGTGAACCTTGATTTAGGCACAGCAATTCTTAAAAGTAGATAAAACATTAATACATATAATTTTACACTCATCCAGAGTTAGAAGTACTTACCCATGGAGTACATTCTCGTGATTTCGACATACATCCGACAGACGGGAATATTTATTCGTGATGTAATATTTTGATTTTGATTTTATTTAGTAAGAATCTGTGCTTAAAAAATCACGCTCCATGACAACACACTAGTAGATGATAAGTCACCTGCAGCCCCGAGCACTGGTCGGCTCCATACAACACACTGGTAGATAGTCACCTGCAGCCCCGAGCACTGGTCGGCTCCATACAACACACTGGTAGATAGTCACCTGCAGCCCCGAGCACTGGTCGGCTCCATACAACACACTGGTAGATAGTCACCTGCAGCCCCGAGCACTGGTCGGCTCCATACAACACACTGGTAGATAGTCACCTGCAGCCCCGAGCACTGGTCGGCTCCATACAACACACTGGTAGATAGTCACCTGCAGCCCCGAGCACTGGTCGGCTCCATACAACACACTGGTAGATAGTCACCTGCAGCCCCGAGCACTGGTCGGCTCCATACAACACACTGGTAGATAGTCACCTGCAGCCCCGAGCACTGGTCGGCTCCATACAACGCACTGGTAGATAGTCACCTGCAGCCCCGAGCACTGGTCGGCTCCATACAACGCACTGGTAGATAGTCACCTGCAGCCCCGAGCACTGGTCGGCTCCATACAACGCACTGGTAGATAGTCACCTGCAGCCCCGAGCACTGGTCGGCTCCATACAACACACTGGTAGATAGTCACCTGCAGCCCCGAGCACTGGTCGGCTCCATACAACACACTGGTAGATAGTCACCTGCAGCCCCGAGCACTGGTCGGCTCCATACAACACACTGGTAGATAGTCACCTGCAGCCCCGAGCACTGGTCGGCCAGCTTGCGCGTGCGCTCGAGGACGGGCTCGAGCACCTCGCGGCCGGTGGAGTAGTGTCCGCGCGCGTAGTTGTTGGCCGCGTCCTCCTTGCCCGTGATCAGCTGCTCGGGGTGGTACAGCCGCCGGTACTCGCTCTGCCGCACCTCGTCTGGACACATTTGGTACAATCAATTAATGTTTTAGGTCTGTGGTAGCGGTAATTTTTTTATGATGCCGTGTATGTCGTAAAAGGTGTTGTGAATTATCACCAGCAATCACCCTTTGTTAACAATTGCTTTAGTAATCATCTTAAAAAAAATACCAGGATCTGTCTTATTCTTTGGCTGTGGCTGGCCCTACTTGGGATTGAACATATGTAAAAATAGCAATATATACATTGTGATTTTAAGAGAAAAGTAGCGTAAATACATATACTAACGGCTATGAATCCCAAATTAGTTAGCCAGAGCCTCGTATTTAACAATTCATCATCATCACTCACTATTAGAACTGAATTATGGGAAAAATAGTAAAAGTATATAAAGCCAGCAAGTAGTCATTTGTATTAGACTTTTTCATACCCCTGTATATAGTGTAGGAGTGTAAACATGGCCTGCACTATAAATAAAATGTACACAAACACTATTGAAACATTTAAATTGTTACTACTTTTTACAATACCTTCTTGTAACTTTTCACTAATCCAGCATCGCAGCCGTCACGCTATACACATTCATCGGTCTGCTACGGAAAACCTCCCCCTACCAATATCCACCAACTCACCAATAACCGTAGCCTCGAGGTCCACCATGACGACGCGCGGCACCATCTTGCCCTTGTCGGCCTCGAAGAAGAACGTGTTGAAGCACGAGTCGGAGGCGGCGTCCCGCGCGGCCGGCAGCGCGCCGTCCGGCTGGATGCCGTGCTCCAGGCAGTACAGCTGCCAGCACGCCACGCCCATCTGCACGCCCGCTTGCCCGATGTGCACCGATATGCACTCCCTCTGGAGACAAACTTCCCATTACGCGACCAGTATTTAAAATAAGAAAATATGAAGAATAAAAGTGCATGTATTAGCTAGAGAGGTTTGCCAGGAATGTTCAAAGTGGCGATCGATAGTCTGCCTACCCCAATGGGAACTAACGGCGTGAATATGTAGGTATGTATTTAAAATAGGTCTCTGTGTACTATCTGCTTATAAATGTGAGTTATTTTTGGATAATGTGGTTGGAGACCCATTACCTTTATTTTTATAAATTTTCCCTACAACTTCTTCCCTTCTAATTGTGAAACTCTTTCTAACCGTTCTAGGAATAAACAACCGTAAATATATGTATGTATTTAAAATAGACTGCTAAACTATTTACTGGTAGATATGGACTACATTGGTTAGTACTCAATTGTTTATGTGTCGGGTTTTCAATCAGATTGGTCATGCTTGTACCCTCGAAATGACCGCGATAATTTAACGTCAACGATCGAGCTATAACAAACATAGTATAGTAAAGTATAAGTAAAGACAGTGTATATTCATGATGATTGCACTTTGTAGCGTGAATCCACCATACAGTTGAAAAGTGGCAACTCTTAACACCAGGGGACAACTGTCACCTCATGAATCACTTTAAAGTAATATACATTTTAATTTTAGTATGCGTGAGACATAATTTACACAGGTATTAAAAATTAATTAAAGCGACATGATAGTCCAGTGGGTAGAACACCCGCCCGAAAAACAGAAGGGCGTGAGTTCCAATCCTGGGACGGGCCTACACCAATTTGTCTTTCTAAAGTCATAATTGTGTGATTAATTTATCATGGTTGCTAACGGTGAGGGAAAACATCGTGAGGAAACCCACATGGCTGAGTTGTACTTAGTCATGTGACAGTGTATTCGTACAAAAACGGCGATAGGCCTGCCCCCTATCACGTGAGTACACTGTCTAAGCAAAACGTGGGTACCTTCTCTGGAAACTAGATGGCGCTTGCCATGTGAGTTCAGGAGTATTGGTACCTCTGCCAACCCCTTCGGGGATAAACGGCGTGAACGTTTATGTTTATGTATTAAAAATTATAAATAATCTAACACATTCGTATACTCACGGCTAAATTCCCATACAGGTTATCAGAGCTTCAAAATCAGAAATTCTTCAGCTTTTTTTGGAAGTTCATAAGAAAAATATATAAAATGAATGTGATTGTACCGCATTGCCTAAACAAATTAAGCCCGAAACCCTTAGTCGCCTCTTGCGATAGCGACGCGAAGAAATGGTCAAGTGCTATTTTCAGCCGTCACTACACAGCTTGTTACGAAATTACTCCCTCATTTCATATCTAGACGTTATACACTTACTCAAGATATTAAATAATAACAACTTGACGGGATACTCAAATAATTTTATATGTACTTACCATTATGATGTATTTTTGTGTAAACTGTTAAATAAATAGATATAAATAAGTAATTTGTTACAAAAAATTTTGAAAAACTAAAATTTTGCTGGAAAAAAATTAAAATAAATGGCCGTTTAAGACGCCACAGTGATGCTTTTCAATTGGGTTCCATGTTTGAAATGAATTTGTTATAGACAATGTCAGGCCATTTGCTTTTTAAAAAAAGATTCTTGATGTTATGTCTGATCAAAGAGGTTTAGATTATCTGAGGTAAACCTCTTTTGAGTTCGGTACCTGGAGGTTAGTAAAAACTGTTAATAACATGAGATCTTTTTCATATTTTCATAATTTTAAAATAAATTTTGTAACATACATTTGAAGAGATCTATAGAGCCAATGTGGAAGGTAATGATAGTAGAGGACGACCTCGGAGGACACATTTGGACCAAATGAGAAAAGAATGTGCTCAAAAAGGCAGGTGTCCGAAGTATGAAGAATAAAAGAGCATGTATGAAAAGATTGATGGATGTAAACATTGAACAAGGTAGATCGGTTTGCCAGGATCGTACAAAGTGGCGAACAGCGCGGTAATATAATATGTTACCGCGCTGTTCGCCACTATATAATATGGATGGGTTCGTCAATAATGTATGAAACCGGAGTGGCTGACTGATTTATCATGCAAAGACGAAAATACTGAACGTAGGAAATAATAATTTTATCTGTGTTTTCCCTGAAAAGTGTAGATGACCATTAATTTTCTTAGTGTTTCTAGTTTCTAATAGTCAGCATAAATAAATACAAATACTCACGAAAATAAATCACTAAAAGCGAGAGTGTAGATTGGTCTCCAACCTGATCGCTCAAAAATCTCAATAGCCTGAGTCGCCTTCTAACAACACCCACGGGAAGAATTTAGGTAGTGCTATTCTAAGCTGACACTACACGGCTAAAGGGGATAAATTAACGGTATTCGCTGGGTGCGCGATGGCAGCGCCAACTAGCGTTAACAATTATGGCGGACATTGAAATGTCAAATGGGCGGCTGAAAACAAACAAATAATTTCAAGAAAGTATCGTAATATATATATATTCTATTTGATCATGTAAATCTATAGCGTCGATAATAACGCTGATGTTTTGTATTACCCGTCTAGAGTGACAATATATAAATTACAGATAGTATACACGGACTTTCTCATCGCTGACTTAACGAGAAGTAAGTACAGAAATAAACAAATGTAATCGAATAATACATTTTATAAATATTGCACATGATAATTTATGACTGTATTGTTGTAAGTAATGAACTCTTTTTATGTATTTTCAGTTAAACATGGCCAAATTAATTATAAAAACTGGATTCCAAGCAATAACACACGACATCACTTTCCAACTACAAACGACAATAAAAGGAAGAAAATTAGTTTTAGCTCAACATGTGCAAGATGTGAAAGAAATTAAATCTGAAAATAATAATAAACAGATTCTGCCAAAGCGTTCTTTAACTGGTAAAAGCATAATAAATCTATAAAATGATGAAGTTAGGTGAATACTGTGGTTGATTTTCTGTTAAAGTATATTGTTCTGTTCTATTATTGTGTTCTTAAATAAAAGTTGATTGTGTTATATATTTTGTTTTATTGAGTTCTGCAAATTTACTAATACACAACAAATATGCAAAATATCATCTGTATGGCAAACAAGTTTTGAGGAATTTTAATTTAATATTTGATAAAGTCTCAGCCGTTGTATTATCGACATGAATCCTAACCCGAGCGATACCGATGTAACTAGCATCTGTCTCATCTCTTGAAAATTCCCTTTTATCACTTCTAAAAGTTGACATAACAATTCCTATTTCTTTTCCACTTTCATCTTAAATTTTCTTCATTTGTGGAAATCCTTTGTCAGCCAAAACAATGTCTCCATTTTTTTGAGCATAGCTTTTCCTTCCACCGGCCACTTTTGATATAAAGGAAATGAAGCCTCCGGTTGTAATACCTATGAGCTCCTTTGTAGTAAATCCTTTCTTGTAGCACCACACACGATAATCAACTGTAGATGGTATTTCTACTTAAAACTCTGTACAATCAATAATGGCTCTAGTGTTACTGTAATTTGGATGAAAGCAAGCCGGCATTTGCAATCAATTGGTTGCTTGATGAGCGAAAGTCATTACAATAGTCTTACATCTTGGTGCTTGGTTTTTTTTTCCAAACTTGATCTTCGAATTGCTTGATATTTTAGTTTGAACTTCAGAATCACATGTATCTTTGCCACTATGTGCATAAATATTGCAGATGAATGTTTTTCCTTCATTTCCAACACGCGAAAATATATTGACTTGGCATTATTTGTCAATTTTAGTACTATTAATATTTTCCATCATTTCAATTACACTTGATTAGCCGCCGAATGTTCCTTTTTTTGCCACAGTGCGCGCTGTGATCGATTCGAGTTCCCCCACCCCCTACTTTGCACCCAGCGAATATGTACTAGTAGTCCAAGATCCCGGTGCCCCCAGACGTTACTTATTTTCTCATAAGAAATATAAATGGCATAAAGTAGTGTTAGTACGTACTTTGAGTGTGTGCATACCTGCTACCTTGGGTCGACGGCCAATTCATAGGTACCAGGTGCTAAAGGTAGATAAATTCAGTGCTGATTTTTCTTAAATTCTCAGTGCTGATTTTTACATATGTTTTAGATATTGTTGTTAAAAATTAATAATCATTATTGCCAGACACTTTCCATCGGCGCTTACCCTTACCAGACGCTTTAAAGCTTCAAACAAATAACACATTCTTACTTACAATCTCTTGTTCAGACTTAACGCCTGAACAAAATATTACGCAAGAATACAATCAAGAAAACAATTGCCGTCACCCCTACGTCAGGCGCTTAAAGATACTATATACAAATCTGTCTACTCATGTCACTTAACCTACGACCGTTGTACCATTAACAACCTTTTAAAATATATTAATTTGTAAAGCATTGTAAGCATTTAATTTACACCGTCTATCCACCAAAGATAGAACACGTATAGTAGCCTAAGTATAAAAAAGATATCCATAAATAGATATCTCTCTCACACTCAAGCGTACAAATAATGACCTCGCGCTTATACACATAGCGACACTTTATGTGTGTCTGGGGGGATGTTTGACCCCTCCAATTGGTCTGGCTGCTGACCAGGGGTGTTCAAATAGTTCCCCAAGGATCATACATAAAAATTAAGAGTGAGATTGTAAGTAAGAATATGTTATTTTTTTTAAAGCTTTAAAGCGTCTGGTAAGGGTAAGCGCCGATGGAAAGTGTCTGGCAATAATGATTATTAATTTTTAACACCAATATCTAAAACATATGTAAAAATCAGCATTGAGAATTTAAGAAAAATCAGCACTGTATTTATCTACCTTTAGCACCTGGTACCTATGAATTGGCCGTCGACCCAAGGTAGCAGGTATGCACACACTCAAAGTACGTACTTACACTACTTTATGCCATTTATATTTCTTATGAGAAAATAAGTAACGTCTGGGGCCACCGGGATCTTACTCTATAGTAAAGATAGTACTTATAAATTTATTTATATATTTGACGACGACGTGATAGCTCAGCGGGTAGAGCACCGCTTATCGCGCAGACGACCAATCCCGAATCGGGCCTACATCAATTTGTCTTTTCTAAAGACAAATGAGTGGTTAATTTATCATAGTTGTAAACGGTGAGGGAGAACATCGTGAGGAGACCCATATGGCTAAGTTGTACTTATTCATGTGATAGTGTACTGGTACAAAACGGCAATAGGCCTTTCCCTATCACGTGAGTACACTGTGCAAACAAAATGGGGGTACTCTGAATACCAGGTGACAATGTCACGTGATGTTCATAAGTATCAGTACCTCTGCCAACCCCTTCGGGGAAATTAGGCGTGAACGTTTGAGTTTTTGAGTTATATATTTATTTGCCATGAAATACAGATTTTACAGGTAGTGTCATCTGATGCAACTATATTACATATTTTATAATTTATAAGTATGCAATACAAAAAAAAACTAAAAATTGCATCGCTTTTTAAGAACGGGAATAAACGGTATAGTTTATAACTACGTATTTTATATTGGAAGAATTGTGTACATTTCTGCTCAATCTAATTCTACAGAAGCTTCTACCTAACATTCAGAAGAAACACAAAGAAACTTAAGGTAGGAATTTCAGCTGAGGCTGACCAGACACACATACATCCATACTCACGGCTATAAATCCCTAAAAGGGGTAGCTAGAGCTGAAAAATTTGAAATTCCTCAGCCACTTTTGGAAATTGAGTGGGGAAAAGATGGTAGAATAAAGGTTGTTGGTGATGGGTCTCCAACCTCATCGCCTAAAAATCCCTTAAAAAGCCCCAAGTCCGTTAGTCGCCTTTTACGTACACCCACCGGAAGAAATGGGGTAGTGCTATTCTAAGCCGACACTACACAGCTATATATATATAACCGACCAGAAGATAAATAAATACCTTATAAATACGTAAAATAAACTCTGTGACAAAGCGTCATCTTTATTGGTTTACAGCGCCATCTGTTAGAATATTATTGAACTTACAGGTTAAATAACCATTTACGTTGAGGTAGCAGGTTGAAATGTGAAAGTTTTTTATAAAACAACCCCTAGATAGCGCGCATAGCAGCCCTGCTCATAATTTGCACATATTCTCATATAATTTAATATATAAATATATACGATTTTCTTATGTAAATAAAATTATTATAAATTTTATTAACCCATGAATGTAAGAATTATTTAAATCAGTTTATTGGTTTCGGAGCCTTTACCGATGAACAAACACGCAAACATATTACTTCGTATAAAAAGTTTTTAGTATCATCATTTATTTTATCATATTTCCCCTACTCAAGTTCTGAAATTAGCTGAGATATTACTTACTCTGAACCTCTAGCTACCCCTTTTTGGGATTTAATGCCTTGAGCATATGTATGTATTTTTTTACAGTAAAAAATCCTTAAATGGTATATCTCACCCTGAATACAGATACCAAATCATATTAAAATGCTTAGGTACCTAGTTTGTAATTAATATTAAATGGAATTGTATTTAATGTAAGACGCCAAGTCAAATTAAAGTTATTGTTAACAGATAGAAAACTTTTGTAAAATGAATACTTTTGAAAATGACAAAATTAATAGCCGTGTAGTGCAGGCTTAGAATGTCGCTACCCCTTTCTACCCACGGGTGTCGTAAGAGGCGACTAAGGGTATTGGGGCTATTTATTGCATTTTTGGGCGATGCGGTTGGACACCTATCACCAAAAACCTTTATTTTACGATCTTTTCCCCACTCAACTTCCAAAAGTGGCTGAGGAATTTATAATTCCTTAGCTCTGGCTACCCCTTCTAGGGAATTATAGCCGTGAGTATATGTATGTTGTTGTTGACCAAATTAATACACTCCATCCTACATTGAATTTATCCGCAAAGTTCGCTAGCTGTCAAACCTCTTTTCCCGCCACTTTCCTACAAAAAAGTCTGGTTGTCTTTGACTATTGATTGCGCCACCTATGACAACGAGAGTTGGTCAATTAGAACTGTTCTCTTATTATTTTTCACAAGGTTTTAATAAATCATATTAGATTATCATACATACATACATACATATACTCACGGCTATGAATCCCTTGAAGGGGTAACCAGAGCTAGGGAATCAGAAATTCCTCAGCCACTTTTGGAAGTTGCGTGGGGAAAAGATGGTGAAATAAAGGTTTTTGGTGATGGGTCTCCAACTTCATCGCCCAAAAATTCCTTAAAAGCCCCAATACCGTTAGTCGCCTCTTACGTACACCCACCGGAAGAAATGGGGTAGTGTTATTCTATGCCGACACTACACGGCAATACACTACACTAGATTATCATATAGAAGTTAGAATAAAATCATCTGTTCATACAATGTTTTCAACTTCTTTAACCCCTGTTGTGGGTTGAATTTTAACGAAATCGGCCGTTAGCCGCCATTTTGGCATACATCTATTAACAAATAAAGTAAACTTCATTTTTCTAACTTTACAATAAGTACTAATAAATAAAAAAAAGAAAAATTCCGACACAGGCGGGAATTGCTCTCAATGTAAAGATGTCGGTAGAAATAGACTAACCCTTTCCCGTGGAAATAAGAGGCGACTAAGGATATTGGGGTTATTTAATAGATTTTTGGGCTACGTAGCTTAATTCAATCACGAACCATCCACTAGTCTCCATTTAACTGGCAAAAGTGGCCGAAGAAGTTCTAATAACTAGAGTTCTGGCTACTCTTTTTGGGATTTATGATAGCCAATAAATAAAGAATAAATAAAGGAAAAAAAGTTTCCTACCTCCGAAACTCGAAGTTTTTCTTTTCTTTATTTATTAGTAATAATCCCCACATTCAAATTATGCGATAGTCAGGCGTTCTCAACATTTGCATTCTATCTGAAAAGGCAAATTAGATAATTGGGGTTATATATATTTAAGGGTTAGAAAAATTTTGGCAGCCATTGACACGGTAGCTCAATTGGCAGAGCGACGGGGGCGTATACTCGAGGTCGCGGGTTCGATTCCCGCCTGTGTCGGAATTTTTCTTTCCTTTATTTATTAGTAATAATCCCCACATGAGGTATTCATGAACAAAAACATTCAAATTTACAATAAGTAGTTTGCTGTGTAGTGTCGGCTTAGAGTAGCACTACCATATTTGTTCCGGTGTGTACGTAAGAGCCGACTAACGTTATTGGGGCTTTTTAGGGATTTTTGGGCAATGCAGTTGGAGACCCATCACCAACAACCTTTATTTTAACATCTTTTCCCCACTAAACTTCCAACAGTGGCTGAGGAATTTCTAATTCTTAAGATCTGGCTACCCCTTCTAGGGATTTATAGCCGTGAGCATATGTATGTATTGGAGTGCGTAAAAACATCGCCCAATAATCACTTTAAAAGCAGCTGTAACCCAAGTTGCCTCTTGACGCAACAAAGAGAAGAAATGGGTAAATGCCATTTATACCTAGAAGTATATGTAATGTAAGGCTGTGTGATAGAGTGAGAAATACTGTGATCCGTGAATGATTAGGTTTGAAAGATGACGTAGTATGCAAGATAGAAAAAGGAATGTTGAGGTGGTTTGGGCACATAGAGAGGATAGATGTTAATAAAATAGCGAAAGAGATATATAGAGCCAATGTGCATGGGATTGTTAGTAGAGGACGGCCTCGTAAAACGTTTCTTGACCAGATAGAAAACGTTCTTTTAAAGGCGGGGGTCCGAAGTGAGAAGAATAAAGAGCATGTATGAGAAGAATAATGAATGTAAGGGAAGCAAGAGAGGTTTGTCAAGATCGTACTAAGTGGTGAACGATAGTCTCTGCCTACCCCAATGGCAATAATCGGCGTGAGTATAAGTAAGTAAGTAAGTGTATCTAGACTGCAGTGCTGTAAGATTCATTAGATTGAGATGTACTTTTTTTAGAGCAAGAGCCCGCGACGGCCAGACCTTAGTTATAGTATAAAGTCTAAAAGTTTCTCTGTGTATGCCCACTATACAGGTAAGAACGATCCCAGGCTATGAAACTTGGGTCGCCCCGGCTTTGGCAGGTAACAGGTAGTAAAGGTGTGTAAAAATGTATCTCAAATTAGGTATAGTATAAAACTTAGTTTTCATATATTTTAGTAGTGGTGATCTTAGAAATCGCCTCGTCCACAGCCAGACACTTAGTACAGTTGCAACCCCCTGCCAGACACCCTTAAAGTACGGTTAATTTTAATGATACTTTAGTTATAGTATAAAATCTGAATTTTATATATGTTATTTGGAGAACTATAAAATGATGTTCCCTCAGTAGCCAGACAATTTGTATGGTTCCCCTATATTACCAGACACGTTAAAGGTCTATTCGCTAGGTGCAAAGTAGGGGGTGGGGGAACACGAATCGATCACAGCGCGCACTGTGGCAAAAAAAGGAACATTCGGCGGCTAATCAAGTGTAATTGAAATGATGGAAAATATTCATAGTACTAAAATTGACAAATAATGCCAAGTTAATATATTTTCGCGTATCGGAAATGAAGGAAAAACATTCATCTGCAATATTTATACATATAGTGGCAAAGATATATGTTACTCTGAAGTTAAAACTGAAATATCAAGCAATTCGAATATTATCAAGTTTGGCAAAAAAAACCAAGCACCAAGGATGTAATACTATTGTAAAGACTTTTGCTCATCGAGCAACCTTTCTTACGAATGCCGGCCTGCTTTCATCCAAATTACAGTAACACTAGAGTCATTATTGATTGTACAGAGTTTCAAGTAGAAATACCATCTACAGTTTATAAGCGTGTGTGGTGGTATTCACACTACAAGGAAGGATTTACTGCAAAGGTGCTCATAGGTATTACACCAGTAGGCTTCATTCCTCTATATCAAAAGTGGCCGGTGGAAGGAAAAGCTATGCTCAAATAATCGATTACATGTAATATTCGATTACATTTGTTGATTTCTGTACTTACTTCTCGTGAAGTCAGCGATGAGAAAGTCCGTGTATACTATCTGTAATTTATTTATAGTCACTTTATACGCCGTGCCGGCCGTAGTTGCCGTATAGTGCCGGCTTAGAATGTCGCTACCTCTTTCTACCCACGGGTGTCGTAAGAGGCGACTAAGGGTATTGGGGCTTTTTATTGGATTTTTGGGCGATGCGCTTGGAGACCCATCACCAAAAACCTTTATTTTTAACATCATAACGGTTGGATACTGGAAAATGACCAATACCATTTTAAATGGTTTGAAGGGGATCAGCTACCAAATTATGTCAGTGATTCTTTAACAACTTTGTCAGGTATGTAATTATGATGTTAAATTATTAAAGAAATATTTAAAACTATTCGCAATTATATTAATTTGGTTTTATTATTACAGAAAATGACGAAGAAGGAGATATTGACGACTACCAATCGACAGACAGAAGTAGCAGTGATGAGGATGATGAAGATATCGGCGAGGACGATGAAAATAATTGAATATTTTTTTAAAATTCATAATATTATTAATACATTCAAATCTTTTTGTTCATGAAAACCTCATGTGGGGATTATTACTAATAATTAAAGAATAAATAAAGGAAAGAAAAATTTCCCCGCCTGTGTCGAAATTTTTCTTTCCTTTATTTATTCTTTAATTATTATTATTAATACATGTTTAAAATATTATTCTTTTACTTTGTATACCCTAGCTATAATTATAATTAAACTCGTTTTTCATTGAATATTTTACTATCACAATAATTATTCCCTCCTTATAGTATATAAGAAATTGTTTGCAAAAATTGTAAATTTTATTGAATTAAATATTTAAATTAAGCATATAAAACTCTACAACCCATTACGCATATGCCCCTCGCGCTCGCACCTACAATAGACCTTTAACGTGTCTGGCAATATAGGGGAACCATACAAATTGTCTGGCTACTGAGGAAACATCATTTTATAGTTCTCCAAATAACATATATAAAATTCAGATTTTATACTATAACTAAAGTATCATTAAAATTAACCGTACTTTAAGGGTGTCTGGCAGGGGGTTGCAACTGTACTAAGTGTCTGGCTGTGGACGAGGCGATTTCTAAGATCACCACTACTAAAATATATGAAAACTAAGCTTTATACTATACCTAATTTGAGATACATTTTTACACACCTTTACTACCTGTTACCTGCCAAAGCCGGGGCGACCCAAGTTTCATAGCCTGGGATCGTTCTTACCTGTATAGTGGGCATACACAGAGAAACTTTTAGACTTTATACTATAACTAAGGTCTGGCCGTCGCGGGCTCTTAGACTATTTGGTCATTAGACAGAATTCCAAAGGTCACCCACTCGCATATTTGGAAGCATGCATAGTGAACGGTAAAGACCAAGTAAGCGGTAATCGGCCCCTCTCGATTTGAACACAATTCATTTTGACCCTCTCCGATAACTTCTAGTAACAAAAATGTGGGTGCTATTGTGAGTATGGTAATTCGTAAGTGCGTTTAATATTTCGTACTGGTTTCAACCGCAATTTTAACTATAAATTTTGGGATTTATAATCATAACTGACCTTGAGGATACGAGGATGTATATAATTTGTACCATCTTAACAAAGATTTAATTATTTTTCAAATGGATCGTTTCTTCAGCCACTTTTGGAAGTTTATTAACTAACAACTTAAGTTGAGAGGAGCAGTGATGTTGAAGGATTGTATCGTTGGTATATTTACATATTTATTTAAAAATTTTATTGCATACAGTACAACATACAAACCGTATTTTACAAAATAGGTATACATTTGTATTACCGATTATCACACAAACCACAACAAAGTATTTTATCTTAGTCACCTCGTACAATAACTATGGTAACAGGGATGGCAAAAACCCGAGGCTGGAGCATCGTTACTTGCATATTATTTTTGCCTAATTAAATCGAGTCTTCACTGAACCAGTCCATTTCAAAGTTAATTTTTTATTTACATAACAATTTTTGGAAAATGAGTCAGGTAGAAAATAAAAGGTTGTAGGTTATGGGTTGTCAAACAAATTGTCTAAAAATCACTTAAACGGTGCTAATACCCTTAATCACCTCTTATTAACACAAGAAGAAATGTGACAGTGCTATTCTAAGCCGACACAGCTCCAACCAACTACAGCCGTTTTAATTTAGTGTTGATATTGGTCAGTATGAGGAGGAGCATCTTATTCGATAACTATAAATATTATTTCTCTGGGTACTTCGTAACAACACAATTTGAAATATGATAACAAATTATAAAACGTTACAAAATTGAAACATTTACTCCAAAATTAAACAGTAAACTACTGTTTTTATTAACGTGCCGGTCCCACCATTCAAAGGTTGTCTGGAAGAGATTGCTTTAAGCAACAAGACCACCAAATGTACTTCTAGTTAATAAATAATGTGTATAAATGTATCTATCTGCGATGTACGATAAAGAGTTTTCTATTCTATTCTAAACAATCCATACTTTGTTGTTTGACTGGCTTTATTAAAATTACACTGTGCAAGAACTTTCATAAACAAATTCTGAAAAAGCTAATATTTTATTAAACTAAACACCAATTAGCAAATGTTGCTAAAGGAATGAAACACAAAGACTCTGAGAGAAAACATTTTTTCTGATAAATGCATTCAAAATATACTCAAGCCGTTAGTTTTTGGGATACAGATTGGGGTAGGCAGAGACTACCAATCGCTAATTTTTAGGATCCTGTCAAACCTCTACAGCTTCTTCTAATATTTATTTAGTTGGAAATACATAAAATTTACTCATTTAAAATAGCTTAGTTCAACAGCTATCTAGTCAAATAAGAAAAACTACTTTCACTCATACCACAAGAAATATGCACTATTTCAAAAAATATATTAAATATAAATAAATTTTAATGGACCATCTTTTATTGCTTTCATTGAAGTATCCGTTTTTTGGAACAATGACAAAATGGTCGAACCATAACCAAAATGAAAGTTAAATAAATAATGTGTAAGCTTTACTAACAGTTAATTCGATTGTCCACAGTAAACCGCGACTGTTCTTTATCCAAATATCACATTCAAATGCAAATTTTACCCCTTCCCGATATCCTCTCTGAATATATGATTGCGTGACATTGTTCTTCGGCGTGAGTGTACACAGCACTCGGTGCGACAATTATTATAATTGATTCGATCCGCGACTTGCTACTTGTAGGGTAGTTCATATTTGTATTGTACGTTGTTAACATTAACTCAAATATTGAAACTACATGAAATCAACTCTTTATAAATGATACTTAAAAGTTTGTCTTGTCGTTAAACCATCCAACCACCGTAATATTGAAAACATACTTATAGACATAACTTATGTTTTTAAGAAAATGGAAAAATAAATTAATAAACGAAGAGCTGGACTTTTAGGTTAATACATTGGTTGGTGTTCATTTGGTTCTGTCTTGAGAAACTTTGATTTATAATTCCTTAATTCAGGAAATTTTCTAAGATATTATTGTATTTAACTTGTTATAAATTTATTCTGGTTCAGCTTAGACAATTGTCTTTATATTCAAATTACTTTTAAATGTTTTAATAAGATTAATATATTATATTAATTTTATTTATTCGGCTGTTATCCTAAGAAAATATATACTTAGAAAATATATAAGTTTATATAGATATACTCACGATATTAACCTAACCATTGGGTAGGCAGGGGCTATCAATCGCTACTTTTTACTATCCTACTCGTACCAAATCTTTATACTTCAAGCACTTCGCTTTTTAGCACATTTCATTTAAGTGTGTGATAGTCGTCCTTTATTTACACTTCCATCAACTATGGCCCTATAACAACCGTCACTACGGTACTGGCCTATTTTTACATTATTGTTTGTATATTTTTACTATATCATATTTTACTCGCCACCATAAATAATTATACCTAAATTCGCACTTTTCAAAGGTCTCAAAATATAGGAACAATTAGCTACCCTGCTAGCTAGCTGGAACTAAGACTTGTCGACTTGGGATGCGTTCTGTTTAATCTCTATTACCGCGCAACACTTTAAAATACATACACTCACACCATTGTTCCTATTAAAGTAGGCATAGACAACAAATCGCGTTTAAGTACTATGCCGACTAACTTTTTTAGACTCAACTACATTTATCACACTTTTCATAAAATGCTATTATTCTCACGGTTTGAACAACTGACTTTTTCAGCACGATATCCTACATGGTCGGTCTCTAACGAAATTACCATTCATATTGAAATTCACTTGCTTCATATTAGTGCTCATGGCTACACGGTTCTTTTCACAATAAGATACTCGTATATTTTGAACGACCTAGTGTAAGAAAATACTGTCTGTGTCCTGCGATGGGCTGTGAAGAACCAATTTTATCAAAGACCATAAAATAAAAATCATTGCTTATATTTGAATACTGTAAAAAAAACTTTTAAAGTATGTATGTTCTGTTGATAGAGAGTTAAATAGCATGTAATGAATTCTTTTTAATGTGGGAGAAGCAATTTAAAGGATCGCGCAAAGGGATGATCAATTAATATTATCTCCCAGAAGCATACATAAGATAACATTGGGGCTGAAACATAAAGCAACACCATATAAAAATAGTAATAAATATTTTCAAATTTGAATTTATACGAATGGCTAACCCTGCATCCATTTCGGTACCAAGCAAGGTCCAAAACAGGGTGTGTCACAGATTGTAGCAGCGAAGAGATAAGAGGGGAGATGTGGAGTCGATACGAGATCTGTATCGCCGCAATGAGCGCTAATGCACCGAGATTGCATCTCGTGAGCTCGCGAGGGAGCGCTCCAAAGATATTTGATACAATGCATCGACATGGTAAGCTTTGTAGGTTATCACTTTAATCTTCACCGACATATTATGGATTTACTTTTACAAGATAATCCTAAGAAAAGGGTTTTTATATATATCTCGGAAGTCGGTATACGATGGAAAGTGTAACGAAGATATTGAAAAATAATTAAATAGGGGAAGGGGAATGGGAATGAATTGGAATAACTTAATGAATAGTTAGTTGGTATCCAAAACTGCCCAAATGGTGCATGATGCTGTTATCTGCTAATTCCTACGCCTATGTATGGCAACGAATGTTACGTGTGGCAGAAGAATCATGAGAGCAGTCACTAGAGTATAGATGAGGAATGTTAACATAGTTTGCACTCATAAAAATGATGGATGTAAAATAATTGGGTTGCTTAGATTTGCCAAGACCGTATTAAGTAGCGATCGATAGTCGTACTAACTCAACGATATATTTAATAAGATATAATACAAAATATATACATACATACATACATATTCTCACGCCGTTAGTTCCCATTGGGGTAGGCAGAGACTATCGATCGCCACTTTGTACGATCCTGGCAAACCTCTCTAGCTTCATTCACATCCATCAATCTTTTCATACATGCTCTTTTATTCTTCGTACTTCGGACACCTGCCTTTTTGAGCACATTTTCTATTTGATCTAAATGTTTCCTCCGAGGTCGTCCTCTACTAACATTACCTTCCATATTGGCTCTATAGATCTCTTTCACCACTTTACTGTCATCCATCCTCTCTATGTGCCCAAACCTTCCTTTTTCTACCTTTCTTACAACATCATCTATATGCATTAAAATATATACATTCTGCTATTACATGCTTAACTAACATCAAATTGACAATTGAATTAACTATTTTACCTAAGTTTAGAGTTTAAATATGGGTTGTGTATTTAGTAAGTCCCCATTTATGTATTGTAACATATTTCTTGGTATTTGAATAGGTTTAGTGGAAAGATATACTTGTACTAATCATAAATGAGTAATTCTAAGAAATATTGTTAACATTCTCTTGTATATGTCGTAGGATTATTTGATGTTTAGGTTTTTTGTAAAAAACCTAGGGATTTTGCAAAAATCCGGATAATCAGACAAAGGTTATAATATTTTATAATCTTACTAGGTTTTTTGCAAAAAAAACTAGTTGGTTTAGGATGACTCCGAAACGAAATGTCAGTTTTTATTAATACTGTACACAGATTGGTCGATTGCAGTGCCTCAAAAACACGTCGTCTCTGATTGGTTGTTAATTAAGACGTACTTATTTTATTGTTCCTACCTACATTTGATTTGATTGTTATTTTAATTTTAGTTACAAAAACTTCCTAGGTATAAAAATAGTTTTGTCATTTCCCTTTATAATAACTCTAGCTATAATACCTCAATAATACAATTTAAAACGTACTTACTTTATTGTGCCTACCTATATTGAAGGCATCCGTGACCGAGTGGATAGGTGACTAGCTTTTCGGTCTGGAGGTTGCGGGTTTGATCCCTGCTGAGAGCAACATTTATGTGATGAGCATATGTGTATTATATTGTGTGAAATATATCGTAATAAATAATTGTATTATGGGATACTAACTCAGTGATATATTTACATTACCCTTTATAACTCTAGTTATAATATCTCAATACCACAATGACGAATCAAACAGAATAAGTGTCGGCGAGCAATCCAGAAATCAGCCAATCAGCATTAAAGAAGTACAATCTTACTAAACCAACTAGATTTTTTTGCAAAAAAACCTAGTAAGATTAGAAAATATTATAACCGTTGTCTAATTATCCGGATTTTTGCAAAATCCCTAGGTTTTTTGCAAAAAACCTAAACATCAAATCATCCAACGACATATGTCACAATGGAAATAGTGTAGGTTATTTAAAACGTACAAGTATTGTTGGGAAGCGTAGAGGCGGAATAATAACCGCTTTTTACCGGTTTAATCCAGATCGGATCAGTTCGGGGAGCGCCATGATGCGCGTTTGATATTCATGATGATCCCGGCGGAGCTCGAGCGGGGCGGGGGGGAGTAATAGAATTCAGATATACGGATTTTGTTAATCACCCCATTTTGTATTCAGCACAATTTTTCTTTTTGCGATGTGTTATAGTATGATTGAACTATGAAGATAGACGACTGTAATATTTACAAGATACAGAAAAAAATGCAGGCTGCAGCAATATTAGATACAAAAGCCAAAAATGGTATAATATAATGTTTTATTTAATTATTAACTAGTATATAATTTATTAATTATATAAATCAAGCAAAAAAATGTAGTGTGCTCACGGAAAATAATAGATACATACATACATATACTCACGGCTATAAATCCCTAGATGGGGTAGCCAGAGCTAAGGAATTAGAAATTCCTCAGCCACTTTTGGGAAGTTAAGTGGGGAAAAGATGGTAACATAAAGGTTGTTGGTGATGGGTCTCCAACCGCATCGCCCAAAAATTCCTTAAAATACAATAATTTCTTTTAATATCGTACACAAACATAGTAAGATAATTTAATATGTTTTGAAAGGAGAAGTAACGTAAGCTGTTTAGTGTCGGTTTAGAATAGCACTACCCCATTTCTATCCGTGGGTGATCGTAAGAGGCAACTAAGGGTATAGGTTCTTTAGTGATTTTTGGGCGATGTGTTTGGATACCCGTAACCAACAATAGCATTTTATTACCATCTTTTCCTCACTCGACTTCCAAAAGTGGCTGAGGAATTACTCATTCCAAAGCTCTGGCTATCCCATTTAGAGATTTACAGCCGTAAGTATATGTATGTATATGCATGTATGTAAGTAACGTGTAAGTACCCTCAATTGCTCTCAACCTTCCCGTAATTAAATAGCTAAATTTTCTCTTTGACTCATCACATGCTTTCTATGCAGTGTGTGTGTATAAAATCTTCTCCATGCCCCGTCTACCAACTGCAAACCAATCAGCCGATTCGTCACACAAAGCTGAAAAGGAAGTCTAAAAACAATAATGGAACTATGGAGATGTTAAAAGTAATAAACAAAAGTATAACGAGCTCGGTGGCCGATCGAGGACATTAATTAAATCTTGAGGGAGCGAGGGGGAGTCGTGTCGAGGGGAGCGAACAATGGCCAGCCAGGTGCCGCGCGGAGCCGACGGGATTCCCTCGCGCTCTGTAGGACGCGGCGGCGGCGGCGGCGCGTTTCGTGATTTACCCGCAGTCAATGGCTCGCTTCAATGGTTCACTAAATTGTGTTTGTTAGTTCGTGTGTGAATTCCGTTTGTTTTACTATCGATTCTATATTTCGAATGTCGCTAGGAGATAACGCAAATAAGTTTTGTCGAAATTTCTAGAACTGGTTCTTAATTCAAGAAACAAGATGGCGCTCAAAATAATTTGCGAGTGTATTGAGTTCCGTTATGTATTTTTTATTATTTAGTTGCACCACCCCAAATCAATCTTCCCCTTCGATGGCATAATCCACTTTGTATCGACACCATTCACAATTTCCCGATAAAACATGTTTTTTGACCGAAAATTCATTTTTTTGATAAACCGACCCGCGCGCATGAATGAATCACTTTGTTCCGAATAGTCGTTGCAACTAACAGATGCACTTTGTGATAAGATTAAAATATAGTAATTTGGTGGTCAAAATTACTAGCATGTTTTATCGTTTGGTCGGAAAAAGCCGTTGCAATTATTATATTTAATACATTGGAAATATTAATCACTTTTAAAGAATAAAAGGCAACCTTTAATGGGTAAAATTACTGTCTAGATAAAATGGGGGTACTCTTAACATTAGGTGAAATGTCTCTTAAACATAAAGTGAAGTTAAGATCAAGAATCTAAAGGTACTATAAACCTTTAAAATGCCTATGGCGGTACACTGCTTTAATGATAATATACATTTCTTGAGAAAATATTGTTTTATGTTTAATTTCTATCTTCGCCACAGTTACTTGAACGCACATTTGGTTACGTATCCCAGCAGTTGTTTAACATGCTATTATAATCGTTCCATGATTACAAAGTCCCAGCCAAGTAGTAAGCAATCACATATAGAAAGGCGTGAAATACCCAAACAACCGATTCGTCACGGCGGGGGCGTCATGTTGCTGTCCTAATCATGACATGACACACTAAGCACTGAAACTAATTAGCAATTAGTTGAATCCAATACAATTATTTAAATGTCGAATAAATAAATAAATCAATGTATTTTTAATAAATAAACCATCTGTATTATAAACACAATTGTAACACTCATACGCTTGTTGTATCACGACAGTTAGCTAACAGAAGTGTAGAAGTATTCTCTTAGAAGATTTATTAGAATGTAAGATATAAAAATATATGCACAAAATGCATCAGTTACCTTTAAAATTTATAGAATATATCATTTTCGTCGACAAAAATAATTTATTTCCCTTAAGGCAAAAAAGAGGCCTATTTTCAGCCGCTTATCTTTCCATGATGATATGAATTTTTAACATTATATGTATATATATTAGTATTGACATCTATATATATATAAAAGAAAGTGATGTTACACTATGTATAACTCAAGAACGGATGAACCGATTTGGCTGAAAATTGCTAGAGAGGTAGCTTAGAACCAGGAAAAGGACATAAGATATATATCATGCTAAATATCGTAGGGGGTAAGCAGTATAAAAATTTAACACCATCCGTGCGAAGCCGGGCCGGACCACTAGTATAAAATAGAAATAAATATATACAGATAAATGACACAGGTGAAGTTAGCCCCAAAGTAGGTAAGTAGGTACAACTTAATGACTTGTGGTATGAGATACTAAGTGAACGATATACTTAATCAATACATAGTATAAAACAAAGTCGCTTTCGCTGTATGTCCGTATGTATGCTTAGATCTTTAAAACTACGCAACGGATTTTGACGCGGTTTTTTTTAATAGATAGAGTGATTCTTAAGGAAGGTTTGTATGTATAATAAATGCATAATATAGTAGAGAAACACTGATAAATTTAAAGGTTTCTAATGTGATGTCGTAAATAAGCACGTTATTTTGAGCTTATATTGCAAACGCTGGCTGAACCCTATGAGATAGACCAAAATAATGTACTACCGTATTGTTCACCTTAAAAAGTACAACAAAAAAGTCCGCGATGGTATATGCCTATCTCTTAGGGATAACCCAGCATAACCATTTTTATTCTTTACTAAAAAATGGTTATTTACGAAGTGATTTTAAACAATACAGCATTAATCCTTATCCAATTAAGTACCTTAAATAAATTGTGCATTTATTATAGATCAATATGCTTTTTACAGCATGTAATTTAAGTGAATATTACCGAAGATATTACAAATTTAAAATGCAGGGTCTTAGTTGTTTGCGCCGTGCGGCGCGTCGCGTCACTTTATGATTTGCAGCGATCGCACGCGTTTATCGGAGCTCTCTAGCGAGGAAAATATCAAGAATTAATTTAACTGAATAGAATAAGTATCTTTTGTTGTTGATTATTTTTTAATTTTTATTGAGTGTGAAAGTAGGTTGTCCTGTTATTTTATTAAGAAATCTGAATCCTTCTAAGCTCTGCAATGGCACACGTTTGCTGGTAAAATCACAAAAAAAAATCATAATAGAGTGCACAATACTCACCGGATGTGGTACCGGAGAAGATGTACTAATTCCCCGAATTCCTCTGATACCATCAGATTTACCGTTCCAATTTAAACGCCTACAATTTCCGGTAAAGATAACTTTTGCAATGACCATTAATAAATCGCAGGGTCAAACTTTTAACGTTGCAGGATTAGACTTGAGTGTTGAGTGTTTTTCACATGGCCAATTATATGTCGCGCTGTCAAGAGTAAAGAGCTTATTCCATTTGCCTGAATTCAGACGTCCGACAGCCACAGAATCTGAATTCAGACTAGTGGAATAACGTTCAGAACGCTAGGCTTCTGAAAAGTAGACAAATTTCGGCTCCTAGCTCACTAAATTTTTAGTAGCTCCGTCTCAGGAAGGTGGAATAACGTTCAGACGATTTAGTCGCCTTGCGCCCGCCACAGCGAGAGGACGTGCCCAAATTTTACATGCCTATGATTGCAAATTACGTAAACAAAAAAAAAGATAATAAAAGTTTTATAGCAGATAAACATATGCTCACGCCATTAATTCCAGGGGTAGTTAGGTAGGTAGGGGTTCCATTTCATAGGGGTAGGCAGATATGTATAATTATATTCATACATACATACATATACTCACGCTATTATTTCCGATTGGGGTAGGTAAATACGTTTTATCACATACATGCAAATTATATTATATTATAAATACTCACGCCATTACTTCCCATCGGAGTAGGCAGATACGTTTAATTACATACATACGCGCATATACTCACGCTTTTACTTCCGCTTGTGGTAAGCAGATAATTTTAATTACATACGTATGTATGTACAACATTATACATACTTAAACTCCCGCCATTTTTCCGTAAGGGGTAGGCAGATACGTATTGTTTCAAATATGCATACTTATACTCACGCCATCACTTCCCGTGGGGGTAGGCACAGGCGTATAATTACATTCATGCATACATATACTCACGCCATTATTTCCCATTGGGGTAAACAAATACGTTCAATCACATATATGCATACATATACTAACGCCATTACCTCTCACTGGGGTAGGCTGAAACTATCGATCGCCACTTCGTACGACCCCGGCCAACTTTTTAATAAATATGCTTTTATTTTTAAGTCATATAGGAGTTTCCGCCTATTTAATATTTTGTGTGAAATATGACGTAAAAATATTTGGAAAAGGTTGTGTACATGAATAGGATATATGTAAGTATAGTAGCGAAAGAGATATATAGACGCAATGTGTCGTCGTTTATTGAATGGGTGTGGGATAGTCCATAAGAGAGTTAGATAGAGAGCGTTTTAAAAAAAAGACGGGAGCAATTTCGTACGACCGCCCGCAAAATCGCGCGCTCGCGAATGATTCAGAAACTGAAATCGGTGTAGTGGAATAACAAGCGTCTGTGGCCTTCTGCGGCAGTGACTGTGAAGGACCTCCGATTTCAGCAACGATAAAAGTGTAATGGAATAAGCTCTTAACATCTAAGCAAAACATGTTTGTATTGGCTAATGACAAAAAAGCTGTGAACGTTGTGTATAAGGACATTCTGTAGTAGGTATATTTTGCATTGCACCCGTGCGAAGCCGGGGCGGGTCGCTAGTACTATATAATACACACATATAAATAACATATATGACTAAGAAACAATCATTTATGCTCATCACATAAATGTTGCTCTCAGCGGGGATCGAACCCGCAACCTCCGGACAAAAAGCTAATCACCTATCCACTCGGCTACGGACGTCGTCAATAATTGTATGGGAAACATAAATTACATACATACATTCATATACTCACGGCTTTAAATTTCTAGAAAGGGTAACCAGAGCTAAGGATTTCGAAATTCCTTAGCCACTTTTGGAAGTTGAGTGGGGAAAAGTTGGTAAAATAATGGTTATTGGTGATGGGTCTCCAACCGCTTCGCCCTGAATCCCTTATAGAGCCCCAAACCCTTCGTCACCTCTTACGACACCCGTGGGTAGAAGGGGGAAGTGACATTCTAAGCCGGCACAACACGGCTTAGAATGTCTCTTCCACAAACATAAATTACCAATAATATATTTCTAAGGGAACCTACCTACAATACCGTTAGTCGCCTCTTATGTACACCCACCGGAAGAAATGGGGTAGTGTTATTCTAAGCCGACACTACACAGCATCTAAGCCGACACTACACAGCTGTAATATTGCTAAATTTTAATTATTCTTAGTACATAAAGTTGCTAAATAAGTTCATTTCTATCATCCTAAGCATAATTACCTATTCCCATGCGTATTATATATTATTACAATACTTAGTTGATATATTATCCAAAAACACTTTCTACTAGATAAGTGGTTTATTGGTTTAAATAATATAACACCTCTTAAAAAGATACTATTACCCGAGCGACACGCGCCTCCCAACTCGAGTAAATAAATAATCCGCAAACAACAATACGATATCTCACTAACTTGCAACAGCTTCCTCTTCACCACGTATCATATCACTCCCGACCAATATTAGTAACTTAACTAGTTGTTAGTAAATTGTCTGCACACGTCACTCGCGTGGCGTCACTCGGCCGCACGTGGCAGACACGCGGGACGCCGGCGACACGCAGATGGCTTGTTTACTTAAACCAATTTTACGCCGCATAAAAATGTAATTTGCTACCGAGTGTGGTTTAACTGATTTAAAGCTCTCGGCGCGTTTGCATTAGTTGATTTTTTTTGTTTAGTTTTATCATATATTAAGATATCTTTCAAAATTATTTTGATCAAGGCGAATAATATCATTATTAAAATAACTTCCGTTAACGTTCGAAGACACTATGAAAATAAATTACGTTAATTCTTTTTTTTATATTTTTCATAGCCATTGTTATAATTAAAAGCTTAAGACATGGTCGTTGATTCAATTATTGTAGAAGTAACACATTCCAGATATTTCGAGATCTTAATGTGTTTGTATAGAACCACCAATATTAAGGTCGAAAGCAAATTTCGAGATTGCAGTTAGTCACCAAACCCAGCTCAAATGGGTAAATTTCGCAAAGCTGGGCTATGTATTATTCTTGTCTAAAATTCCACAGTTTTCAACCTCACTAAAAACGGGAAATGCAACATAAATTGCTAATAGATCAAAGTTTACCTAACCATAAATCTGTCATCTGGCATGTAACTAGTAATAATAACAGTAAGTTTCTGAATTTGAAGTAGAAGTACACATCAGACTAATACAAAGTTAACAGTTTTTGAAAAAAATATGGTCTAATAAATGCCTCGTTTATTTATTTATTTAGTCACATTTAGTATATTTCTCACGGTGTATTGTCACCAAGTCACAATGCTAAATGCAAATATGGCCCCACACGGGTCACAACGACACCCACCAGACAGCACTTGAGAACTCATAATCATAACTAATCGTCGCACTGAACAAACAGGAACTACGCTGGTAATCCCACTTCAGACTGATCGTGGCACTTGCGTATTTTTACATTGTGGTATATTCGAGTGTCACTTTAGACTATTTTTAAATGTATTTCCCACAGTAATTGTGGTATGGTACATATTCTATGTTTGGAATATTAAAATGATAAATTTCTGATATGAAATGCATTAGGGTTTAATGTATCTCATAGTTTCCATTAAGATGTTATGTTATGCACGTGTAAAATTTTTGATGTTCTGTAATTACGTGTTCATTTTTTTTCATAATAAAAAAACCAGTTGAGTTGGACGTTTAATAGGCGAGTTTTTTTACAGAATGATGACATGAATACAGAAATGAGAAAAGGAAGGAAACGACAAAACAGTTGACATGTAGGCTGTGTGCTGCCGCTGTCTCTCTTTTACTTTAGTCAGACGCACCATGAATGTGAAACATTTTCATGTGTCCAGCCGGCAGTCATTGATAAATCAGAAATTATCAATTCATAAATTACAACTATATAACTATACACTATTATAACTTCACAATTTGCTGTGTAGAGTCGGCTTAGAATAACACTACCCCATTTCTGCCGGTGGGTGTACGTAAGAGGCGACTAAGGGTATGGGGGCTTTAAAGGGATTTTTGGGCGATGCGGTTGGAGACCCATCACCAACAACCTTTAATTTGCCATCTTTTCCACACTTAACTTTCCAAAAGTGGCTGAGGAACTTCTAGTTCCTTAGCTCTGGCTACCCCATCTAGGCATTTATAGCCGTGTGTATATGTATGTATGTAACTATACTATTTAAGCATAAATTATATTCTCAGACTATTGTTATCAACGGACGCAATAATAATCTTACTATTTTATACCAATATATATTTTAATGTATATTAACGGGTACCTATACTGTGTAGTGACAGCTTAGAACAACACTAAACCATTTATTACTGTGGTCGACGTTTTAGGCAACTAAGGGTAAGTAAAGCTTTTAAATGATACTCCCTCCTCAAACTAAAAGACATATTAGTATAAGATCCCGCTGCTGAATCTCTACGTTCATAACGTACAAAGTCAAACACACATTTTAACATAAGTTTATGATTAGGAGAATACACTGACAAGACGCAGCCAGGCAAAAGTGGCCGCTAGTAATTTTAATTTAATTAGTGTTTATTATTTTCTGGAGACAAATTTCGTTTACTTGTTTTCGAAATATAATAACATCCCCATCATAGCAGTGTATATAAAGAATATAAAAATCCATAGGTGCCGTTGCAAATTCGGCCGCAACTACCTGGCAGCCAGGTGTAAGTAGGTTATATTTTGGAGTGTTTCATACGTTCATAAGTTACACGCATATTTCTTATATGAAATTAAAACTATTTTTTTTCCTAATATGATAATACATAGCTGCCTGTAAAAAAGCGGCCACAAATTAGGGTTGCCATCTGTTAAAAACGCGATATATCCAAATATATCTCACAAACTGTGCTATTGTTTCTATTTATATTTTATGACTTATATAATAACCTATACTCACGCCCATTATTCCCATTGGGGTAGGCAGAGACTATCGATCGCCACTTAGTACCATCTTGAAAAACTTCTCTTGCTTCCCTTACATTAATTAATTATTCTATAGCATGTATGAGATGCTCTTTTGTTCTTCTCACTTCGGACCCTAATTCGGATTCGATTCGGATAATATGTAACTTATGAACGTATGGCCTACACCAATTTGTCTTTTCTAAAGTCATATGTGTGGTTAATTTATCATGGTTGCTAACGGTGAGGGAAAACATCGTGAGGAAACCCACACGGCTGAGTTGTACTTAGTCATGTGACAGTGTATTCGTACAAAACGGCGATAGGCCTGCCCCCTATCACGTGAGTACACTGTCTAAGCAAAACGTGGGTACCTTCTCTGGAAACTAGATGGCGCTTGCCATGTGAGTTCAGGAGTATTGGTACCTCTGCCAACCCCTTCGGGGATAAAACGGCGTGAACGTTTATGTTTATGTTTATATATGAACGTATAAAACACTCCAAAATATAACCTACTTACACCTGGCTGCCAGGTAGTTGCGGCCGAATTCGCAACGGCACCTATGGATTTTTATATTCTTTATATACACTGCTATGATGGGGATGTTATTATATTTCGAAAACAAGTGAACGAAATTTGTCTCCAGAAAATAATAAACATTAATAAAATTAAAATTACTTGCGGCCACTTTTGCCTGGCTGCGTCTTGTCAGTGTATTCTCCTAATCATAAACTTATGTTAAAATGTGTGTTTGACTTTGTACGTTATGAACGTAGAGATTCAGCAGCGGGATCTTATACCATATATTTCAGGTAGTTAAAATCGCTTAAATCTTTAAAACAAAGGCAAAGACTATGTATAGCCCAGACATTGAACTCGTAACTTCAAAACCCACAATTCTCGAACCAACCACTGTCTCCGACCCCGCCGCCTCATCCACGTCATCTATGAAAGCACGTGACGAAGCCGAGTTGGTTTTCAATCAGTCTCAAGTGCATTTACAAACTGGGGCAGCCAAATGTTGCTATGCTCATTATTCAAAGCTCCTATGCCGTTCAGATAAGGACTATTTTCTAGTGGCAATATTGTGTGTTTGTAGAATGCCAGGTTTCGAGTGTTTATGGTTGGAATGAAGACAAATAAGTCCAACTAGTACCAAACAGTTGCACATTTTCAAAGCGAGCGCAGGTGCCGCGCTGCATTGTGTTCAGTGTGTATAGACATACCAAATTGCCCAATTTTAGAAAAATACAATTCTTTTCACTTATTATTATTCAAAAAGTTATGCTGTACATACACACAAACATGTATAAATACTCGCGGCTATAAATCCCTAGAAAGGGTAGCTAGACATAAGGAATTAGAAATTGCTCAGCCACTGTTGTCAGTTAATTGGAGAAAAGATGGTAAAATAAAATTTAGATATAGTACGAGGAGCGCTTGCTGTGGATGTACTAGCTTTTTGTTTGTCATATTTTCTTTTCTTTTGGTTGTACAATAGAAGACTTTCGAATATATTTTTTACGTCAGTTTTCGCGTATTGTCCCAGCGTACTTGTTTTAAATATTGAAATATACTATATTTTATATAAATAAATGAAATAAAAACCCATAACATCCATTACAATTTGTATCATCCATATTGTACTCGTATAGCCATGAAGCCGTGGAAAAACTAAATTTTACGTTTTATTTCGTTCAGTATTTAGATAGCCTCTGCCTACCCCAACTGAAAATAATTATGTGAGTATATGTATGTATACTCAGTATGAATGAACATGATTTGTATTGTCATAGATGAATCAACAAATCTGCCAATAAAATAAACCTCAACACAAATAGTCGCACCGAATCAATATTTGCGCTGAACCCCGCGGATTATTAATATTTATAACTTTGCCAATCCCTGGTCCAAACCCATTCATGCGTCCAATTCTGAGAAATTTAATGACAAATATAAATTCAAAGAGATTTATAAATTCTAGAGTGATTGTAGGAATACAATAATAATTATAACTGTAGTGTCGGTTTCAAATAGCACAAACACAATTTTCGCCGCGGTGTGGCCAGAGGCCACCTACGTTTTCGGAGCTTTAAAGTTATTTTAGGGCTATGTGGCTCGAGACTCATCACCATCAGTCCTTTATTTACTATCTTTTCTCCACTTAATTTCTAAAAGTAACTGTGAATTTTATTATTCTTAGGCTCTGTTCGTATGTTTTGGAATTTATAGTTATGATATAATGTCTGTATAATATTCCTAGCACCCAAAAAGATTTCTGAAAGAAATTGCTTTACATGGTTTATTAGGCCTGCCCCCTATCACGTGAGTACACTGTCTAGGCAAAACGTGGGTACCTTCTCTGGTAACTAGATGGCGCTTGCCATGTGAGTTCAGGAGTATTGGTACCTCTGCCAACCCCTTCGGGGATAAACGGCGTGAACGTTTATGTTATGTTTTATGTTATGTTATGGTTTATTAATAGCCTTTTATAGTACGTACACGAATAGCTTCTATTTAAAGCCGACAAAATAAAATTTACCTCTGCTACTCAATAACTGTTTTACTATCACAAATTTATAAATTAATTTAAACTACCAAAACCATGCTAATAATAATAGTAGCTATATAATGTTCGTATTTACACTCACAATACTATATTCTGGCAAGATAGTTTTGAACTGCGAGATATTTCTTTTCTATACAACGATACTTACAAACTTTCATGCAATGCTCACGATGAGTCAACAGCATCGTCTACGCCGATATTCAACTTAAAAATATTCAAACTTACCACTATAAGCCGTGCAGTGCTGGCTTAGAGTGTTCACTACCCTATTCTACCCCCAACAATACTTTATTTTTACCATCTTCTCCTCTATTAACTTCCAAAAGGGGGTTTGGAGTTTCTAGCCTAAAAGCTCTGGCTACCCCTTTTTAAGATCTCTGGCCGTAAATATACGTATGTATGTATGTACCAAAATGAGAAAGAAACAATCATCACAACTTCAAATAAAACACGCCGTGTAGTGTCGGCTTAGAATAACACTACCCCGTTTCTACCGATGGGTGTACGTAAGAGGCGACTAACGGTATTGGGGCTTTCAAGGGATTTTTGGGCGATGCGGTTGGAGACCCATCACCAACAACTTTTACTTTACCATCTTTTCCCCACTCAATTTTCCAAAAGTGGCTGACGATCCTTAGATCTTGCTACCCCTTCTAGGGATTTAAAGCCGTGAGTATATGTATGTATGTTCAAATAAAAAAACATTCAGACATCGACGCGATCAAAGCTAATAAAAGCTGCATTATTATTTGAATAGCAGATCAAATATTAGCGTTTCAAAAACGCGGCAATCAAATCAAACACGCGAACAAACAAACAGACAGACCAGTAATTAGCCTGCGGAGTGTCCCGCGGTCATCCGATACAGCACACGTGCTAGTGGACCCACTTTATTCTCTTACTATTTGTGTTTTAAAATAGATAAAAAAGGGATACTTTAATGGTATTACTACTTGAAGTGATTTGGAGTTTGTTTATAATTTACAGACGAGATTTCGCGGTTTCCAATTGGGTAATATCATTTTACAATGCACACCATAATATTACGTTGAATGGTGAAAAAATGTATTTAGCTATTTTAATAAAAGGTAAATTTATTATTATTATAAAAAATAAGGTAATATGCTAGGCTATATATTAGGCTCGTTCTTTTAATTGAGTGGCACTACATTTTAAATAGAAAACAATTTTCAAACATTTGATAGTTTTAATTGTCCCAAATAAAACCACTGCATAAAACAGACCAATCTAGCACATCCTACATATCGGAATGTTGCAAACTCCTCACAATACATCTCATTCAGTTCCAAGCTCCTCACACAATTAAGTCTCCCAATTAATAAACATTGGATTTGGGACCATGACGAAATCTGCTACACCACAAATTGACCCTCTCGGGCGACTCTCCCATACAACGATACTGCGTAGTGCGGTGGTGCGGCAGCCCGGGGCGGTAAGCCGTGATAATCCATTCGCTCTGGTCCCATTGACATCGGTCGCGGCTGTTACATCGGCTTTGTTGCCTTTGTGCCAACCTGGCTACCGAAACATTCATTATTTTAACTCTTTATACCGTTGTCGATTTGGCTAGGTAAATATAAATTTAAGTAAGTCATGGAATGTGTTTCTGAAGTGACTTGGCGTCGAAATATTGACTTTCTTGTACTGCGAAATCTTGTTGCGTTTGTAAGAGATTTCTCAGACATAGTGTTATATCCAAATATTATATGGAGACATCAATACCAAACAAATATAAACTGAAATATTTATATGCTATTATAGCTAAGTACCTACCTATTCTCCCTGCTAAAATCTAAAAGAAGTGAGCAGAGCATCATAAGCATGAACAACACCTGGACCACCTTTAAAGTAGGGTGAGGAAGAAGGTCTTCAACACCTCTGGCAACGACAGCAGAGACATTGAAAGTCGACACTACACTATAGCTAAATCTCAATCAACAAACAAAACAACTTTTTGAGGATAACAATTGGTTCTAAGTTGCAATGGACACTCCGTATAGCAGCAGCCTGTGCCGTGCGTAACATTAGATAAATTTAAACAGCTTACATTTTTAATTTCAGATATTTTTTTAAAATATAATGGCGTACGAAATTTTATTATTGAGTACAGCAACGAAACCGATTTATTTATATGTTACTGTCAGGGTTTCGCAATTTTTTTGATAAATTTACACTTTGACTGTTTACTGTATGCTAAAAAAATTTGTTTTGTAAGGGTCAATTTCAATTTAATCATTTAGTAAATTAGTGATAAAGTAAGTAGAGCCTTGAAGGGACTATCCCTTCATATGTGTAT
The DNA here is from genome assembly GCA_963576735.1 of Bedellia somnulentella. Classification (NCBI taxonomy): domain Eukaryota; kingdom Metazoa; phylum Arthropoda; class Insecta; order Lepidoptera; family Bedelliidae; genus Bedellia; species Bedellia somnulentella. Next base: position 168,320 of record OY755176.1, read on the forward strand.
TAACTTCCCTTTGATATCTTGGAATTGATTTTAGCATCGTAAAAAGGCTATTAAAGCAATACATTAAAAAATCGTACTATAGTGTATATTGCATTCTTTTACATACTAACCTTTGTTGAATAGGTTTATTCCCATACCTACTAACGAAAATAAATGAAAGAATCGGTGATCCATCGTTTCCGAGTAAATAATAAGAGCATTTATATTGAAAAGATGTAGTTGATGTGGAGCAGCTAAACTGCCTGACACCCGTATCATTGGGACCATTCTCCCACTAACAATACACCCCGAAACGAATTTCCAAAGTAAACATTACATTTTGCAACTCGACCCCATAACTGCGACCAGGCCCCAATTTCCTACAAAAACATTTACACAAATTTGACTCTTATTTCCAAGCAATGTAGACCTATTTACAGTGAGCTGTGTTCCCGTGTCTAGTAGTATTTTCTAACAATGCGCGTACGCAAGGGTGCATTCACAACTTTTCGCTCTTTAGGCGCTATTGTTCCAATTTGATTTATATTCATGATTCTGTTCTTATTATTATCGGGCTGCTAATCAAGCAATTTTTTACTTGTCAGTGTAGATGAAAGACAAAGTGGGGGTTTTAGTATATTTATTTAAACAGTCTTGTTACATCTTTGGTTAATCCTTATAGGATTTATTATTGTCTTAAACTATAAGTAGTACTAAAAAATATAATTACTTTGTATACAAAACTTTCAGAAAAATATTTATTTAAATTTGAGCTACAGTATTAGGCCTATTATAAAAGTGTTTATAATATCTTTGGTCATTATAATATTGTCTTTGTGAATATTCACTAGAATTAAAGTATTGACTAGAATCGTAAGTGTACATAGTGTTGTAATTATTAATAACATCATTTGTATATCTGTTGTTATTTTTGGCAGTCTCAAAAGCATTTTTGAAGAGTACATAGTTCTTATGATTAAAATATTCTTCTGTATTATTTGTGGCCGGAACATCGTAGAAAGCTGCGTTTTCATTACAATTAGAAAACATCTCGGGTTGTGGTCTTTGCAAATATCCATTCATTCTGCTGACATCATCTCCATAACTGGAAGGATGAGTGAAAAATCCGCTCCCAGTTGTAGAAGTGATACAATTGCCTCCTGTATTGTTGACCGACACCGTTACGTTCCCGACGTTAATCAGAACTCCTTCAGACGTTTGTAAAAAGTTGGAGCCATTCGCAAACGGTTTGCTGAATCCTTGAAAATTTCTGTATTCCCCATCTGAGCCAAAATCAGCTTTGTTTGGGGCCATGAATATCTCCCGAAATGCATCTTTCGTAACTTTTTCACCCACCGAGTAATTATGCTGTAGTTTTTCATAATTTATGTTTAGACTAGATGGCGGAACCTGACCATCATTTATATTATCCAAAGAATCAAGTGTTTGACTAAGAGCGAAAATATAATTGTGAGCAAATCTCAAAGTCTCTATTTTTGTGAGCTTGGTATCTTCAGGAAAGGTTGGTAGAACACACCTTAGTTTATCCAAGGCTTCATTCAGCATGTGCATTCTATTTCGTTCTCTGTCGTTGGCTTTCATTCTTCGATTTCTTTTAATTCTCATGATTTGGGTTGGACTTTTTGCCCTTGACACTCGGTTCTTACCGTTTGCGTATTTTCGTTTCGGTTTGTTGGGGTCTCTTGGTTTTTTCTCTTTTTTGATAGGAGTCGAAGCATTGATTGGTTGTATGCTGGTACTGAATTGTTTATGTTCTTCCAAGTGGTCAAATGGTACCTGATAATCATCACTAAATAACTTTCTCCTGGCGCTGGGTTCCAATTTGACGGGAGTGAGAGATATCCCATAGTCGGACACATCTTGTTTGAGGGGCGTGCTGCAGTTTGAGGCGGGAGTTAAGAGAGGCTCGTTGTAAGATCTCTCGAGGCCGGAGTCGTTGCTGCAGATGCTGTCGTTGAAGTCGCAGTAATCTTCGAAAGACGTTCCAAACATTGTTATATATCTGCAACAAAGTGTTTATATTAAATTTCAATGTTGAAGCTTAGCATTGTGACGTGTTATTATCTCTTTGTTGTGTAGTAAATGACGTTTAGTGGTGGCTCACAATGTCACTACCGCTTTCTATCCACGGGTATCGTCGGAGATGACTAAGGGTATGAGGCTTTTTTAAATGGTATTTGGGCGATGCGGTTGGAGACCCATCACCAAGGATACTTTATTTCAACCATCTTGTCCCGTATCAACTTCTAAATGAGGCTTCTAGATGAGGAGTTTCTCTTTGAAGCTCTGGCTACCCTTTTTTGGGATTTATGGCCGTCAGTATGTATTGTAGTCTACAATTAAGTAAACTGACTGCTTGACACAATATTACTAAAAGTAATATTGTGTTATCGCAAAAATAAACGTTAATTTTTTTTCCATATGGTATGTGGTGTGTGTTTAATAGTGAGGATGTTTTTTTCTTTTGTTTGTTTTTTGCGATAAAGGGGCTTCAAAAGCGCTAACTCAATTTACTAAAGGTGATGGAATATACAGACCACCAATAAAGACCTGACCAATAACGTCCAGGAAAACATAAGTTGTATAAGATTATGCTTGTTTAACAATTACGTTTGATTAACACTCGGTTAACTTAATATAAAAACAAATTAATGAATTTGAATATAAACCAGTTTATAAGCAAATGGATCTGTATCGATTATTACATACTAGAGATTACATACGTACATACAACCATAAATCCCTAGAAGAGGTAGCCAGAGCTAAGGATTTAAAAATTCCCCAGCCACTTTTGAAAGTTGCGTGATAAAAAGTAAAGGTCGTTAATGATGGGTCACCAACCGCATCGCCTAAAACCTCGCCTCGCCTCTTACGTACACCCACCAAAAGAAATGGTGTAGTGCTATTCTAAGCCGAAACTACACAGTTTTATTGGTATTAATTATCAAAAAGCAGGTGAGACAACAGGGACAGTTCGCGTGACTGTTCCGGAAAGTCAGTTGAACTTTATCACTTCCGATTTCCGGGGTGCTGTTTCCGGCGCACGAGGGCCATAACAGCTTTAAACCTTTATAGTATTAGCAGATAAGTTTGAAATAATTATTGTTCAATGATTTAAGAGCGAGTCTTTCGAATATATTGTGATAGATGACTAATTTGATAGATTCAAATTAGATTTCGATTCGATTTGACAGATTCAAATTGGTCATCGCTTTATGCTTAAAGATGCAAGCAAAAACTTTTTTACGTCATTATTTCTACAGATTGTATAAATAAGTAATTTTCTAGCATCTTTTCGTATAGTGATGACTTGTTTTAACAACATAAACCCAATTATTGGCTAAGTATGATATTTCTATATATAAGATATAATAAACAAAATGAGAAGACAATTTCAAAACAAGATAGAATTTAAATTTTTCATAAATATTTTAGGTATTCTTCGAAGTCACCTCTAGCTTACGACTACTGGAATAATTGTGATAAATGTTTAGGTTTCTTAAAAAACACCATAGTACGCAAAGAGGTACGCAATTCCTTATAGCTTAGCAATGTTTTCAGACAAACAAACGTAAGAAAATTTCAAGTATAAAAGTCAATCGACATGGTTTAACGCAACAACAGCTTGTATCAATTAACAAATATGATTTTAAAGCGAACACTACTAAAATTCAAGGTAAATGTTCCAAGAGCCGTAACCCTCCAGCGCAAGTGTGTCCGCGCGACCACCTGTGCCTCGCACGCGACCGGCACGCGCTCCCCCGCGGCCATTGTTTGCACTAATGAAGTTTGTATGACGCGCATAGGAGCGTGACGCGGCAAGAAGTCAAACACTAGTTACCATTACGATTTGACTTTTTATTGCCCAGTAATTTGTGGTTGGTCGTTTAAGAATTGTGTTTTTTTTTTGGGTGCTGATATCCATGCGCAGAAAATTATTTTATTAGTACTTAATATTTCGAATTTTGACAAAATGCAATTATGGATGGACGTATTTATTTTGGATCATAATAAATATTTTTTTCTCGGTTCAATTATTATTGCATGCAGATTATTGCATATTGGTATAATCTCAGTAATTATAAAAATAATTTAATGGTTCTGGTACAAAATGGCTGACTAATTTAAATGCGCATTACATAGTTAGATATCTTATTTGTTAGTTATATTATAAGGATAATCTACTTCACTAGCAAAATTATGGCTAACAGAAAATTTAATTATTTTTGGATATAAAGAAAAATATGTATTGTTAAGATGAAAGCTTTGTTAGTATGTTTGTTTGTCCGTATGGAGTAGGCCAAAACTGCTCAACCGATTAAAAAATAATAATATGTTTTTCCTATAGATAGCTATAACATTCACAAGAAATAAAGAGTGCATAACTTCACGCTTTATATGATAGAAGGTGAGCATAAGCAATGATCATATAACACTACCCATGCAAAGCAGGCGATTATTATATAAAATGTTTTTTTTTTTATTAATTATTAACTAAAAATTATATTACTTCCTGAACCATTATTCCTTCCTATAACCTATACTCACGACTATAAATTCCAAAAAAAAGAGTAGTCAAAACTTCTGATTAGAACATACTTAGCCACTTTGAACGTTCAATAGGGAAAATACCATAAAATGAAGATTGGTTGGTGATGGATTTCCACTCCAAGCACATCGTCCAACGATCAATTAAATTTTCAATACACTTAGTTACTATGTACAGCCACCAGGGGAAGAAATGTAATAATGCCATCCTAAGCCAACAGTAAACGGACCATGATTAAACTACTTTAAACAAAACAAGTTATTATACTTACAAACTTTTGCAGCTTTATATGACTATTTCAAAAAAAGTACTATACAAGGACACATTATCTTAATAACTAAATCACAAACACTACACAAAAGTTCTGACTAGAAGTTGCCGCGCATACCGCGCGTGCGCGAAAGTACAATATCAACTAACATTCGGTAAAATAACGCCACCCTATTTATGTGAAGTAGCAGGTCCCAATAGGCTCGCGAGTGGAGCGGCGGGTTCGGAGACACGCCCACTCATTAGCTGCTTTAAATATCTCGGATTTCTGAAGATTATTGGTTTAGGTATTAGGTATATGATTATGTGCAACGATGTCATATCCTAAGTACAATTATGCATATGCACAATAAATCTTTTTAAGGGCACAATAGATTACAAAAAATGGTTTCATTGTAAGTTTAAAATGCAATACAAACATAATATTTTTTTTTATAATTTATAATGATTATGATTGTTTAAAATAAAATATTAGAAAGTTAGAAAGAAAGAAAGCCCTTAACTTATTTTCTCAAAGTTTTGTCGGTATTCACTTAAGTGGAATTGAATTTTATACCAAAAGTAAGAAAATACTTCAACGTGCATTAAAGTGGGGATTATAAATAATATTAAACTATTAGAACTGCAGAGCAGATTAAGGTAAAAGTTTTCTTCAAGTGATTATATACTGTAATTTGTTGTAAAAGGTACTTATGAAAACCACTTCATTCTAAAATCTTTAGTTTATAGATGTTTATGTATATTGTAATTTCAAAGTATTTGTCGAATGTTTTGTCTAAGTTCGGTTTGAGGAGCCAACTTATGCGCGCATTGGAGTCACTCTATGAGGATTCCAATGCATGTGTGAGAGTAAACGGAGAACACGGACTGGTTCGAGATCTCTAGGGGTGTTCGACAGGGTTGTGTCGCTTCTCCGTGGCTCTTTAATTTGTTCGTGGATGACTGTATGGAAAAACTGCGCGAAAGTGATTATGGACTGAAAATGAGAAGGTTCATCAATAAATGCCTATTATACGCTGACGATCAAGTTTTACTTGAATCAACAGTAAATGAGTTGCAGGAGATGGTGACCATTACGTGTAAGTCTTTTTCGAAAGAAAGGGAATGAGAGTGAATGTAAACAAAACCAAAACAATGGTTTTTGAGAGAGAAGAAAGTATTACAGTATGTGAGATTGTTATTAATGGTAAGAAAGTGCAACAAGTGAAAGAATTTGTATATCTGTCGAGTTTGTTTACTAGGGATGGCAAAAAGTGAAGAAGACATTGAAAGGAGAGTTAAAAAGGGGAATGCGGTGAATGGAGCCATGAGCGTTCTGATGTCGAGTCAGTCGTTGTGAAAAAAGGCTCGACTGGCTGTGTGTGCATGATGCTGTTCTGGTTCCCACGCTGATGTATGGTAGTGAATGTTGGTTGTTATGTAAGGTTGTGTGATAGAGTGAGAAATAGTGTGATTCGTGAACAAGAAGATGGGAAAGATGACGTAGTATGCAAAATAGAAAAAGGAATATTAAGGTAGTTTGGGCACACAGAGAGGATGGACGAAAATAAAGTAGCGAAAAACCAATGTGGAAGGGATTGTTAGTAGAGGACGACCTCGTAAAACGTTTCTAGACCAGATAGAAAACATTCTTATAAAGGCGGAGGTACGAAATGAGAAGGATAAAAGAGCATGTATGAGAAGAATAATGAATGTAAGGGTAGCAAGAGAGGTTTGTAGGTTTGTCAAGATCGTACTAAGTGGCGATCAATAGTCTGTGCCTACCCCGTGAGTACATGTGGCGTGAGTATAATTAAGTAAGTATTGTAATTTTTAAACCCAAAACAAATCTGACTGGTATTTAGAGTTACATCATTAGAATATCAAACATTGTCAACGAGTCCTGAATGCATGTGAAATTTATAAAACTGAGGTGCAGGCAACTGCTTTATAATTTGATAGCCAGATTTGACCCAAACATACTTTTATAATCTTACTTGCACAATATGAAACATTGGCCTTTAATAATTTAAATAAGTACTTATCGTGGGGTTTTAAAGACAAAACAAAAAGGTAACTCTTGTCTTAAATTTCAGATTAACGGAGACACACGGGATAACACTTAAAAAAACCGAGAAGACCTTCCTTTAAGTTTTACTTATTATAAGTTTAATACAAACATTTTGATACATATAAAATTATAATCATCATATGTTTAAGTAGTAGAAACAGCATATGCGTGTAATGGGTAAGTTCTCGCAACACCGTAACGGGCCGCGTAAATCATGAGCTAAATAGTTTAATAGCCCATGAAAATAACGTCGTTTTTTATTTGTTAACCCTTTGTCGATATTGACTTGCAATAAATAATATCAATATTTAATCAGACACGGCTCTGCAGAATATGGCGCATGTGCGTTTGCAATTTTTTACTGTGATATATTATTATTTCAAATAAGTAAAATTTATGCCTAGATATAAGACTAAAGTTATTTTAGTTGGTCTTGAACTTTCTTGGATTTGTATGTAATTATAGTTATAATAAATACAACACAATAATAACGATTCCAATAGCTTTAGCATTAGTAGCGATGTATTGGTCGGAATCGGGCTAAAACTAATTTTCTTTTTGTTATTCTTTTCATTCACTCACGGTAATAATTTCCAAGCATTTGACCCATTTGAAAGTTGCTCGGGAGAATAGGAAACAAGTGTCATTGGTGATGGGTCCCAGCAACATCGCACAACCACCGATCCCAAATTGGAAGAAACTGGGTTTTGTTATATTAAACCTTGCCGGCTAAACTGCTCATTTGACATTGATTTGCAATGACATTTCAATCGTTCAGAGTTCGACCTCAATTGCAAAAGATATTCAATTTGACTCCCAACTTCTGCTTTGTATTGTCGGATTAGAATAGCACTACCCCGTTTTGTTACGGTGGGTGTACGTAAGAGGCGGAATTGGGGCTTTTGAAGGATTTTTGGCCGATTCGGTTGGAGACCCATCACTAACAACCTTTATTTTACCCTCTTTTCCCCACTAAACTTTCCAAAAGTGGCTGAGGAATTTTTAATTCCTTAGCTTTGGCTACCCTTCTAGGGATTTATAGCCGTGAGTATATTTATGTGATGTGTACTTCCGACAACTCCTTAATCTCAAATACCTCTTCAACTTTCTCTCCTCATGATTGATACCCTTTTTCTTTGCATTTTCAACGCTTAATGCGTGCGTAGCCGTGCTCTTTTGACTCAAATTCAAATGCTCACTCCGAATATCCCCGAAGATGATGACAGAGGTACTAATACCTCTGAACATCACGTGACATTGCTGTTCACAGTACCCACATTTTGATTCGATTGATACTTACGTGATAGGGGGCAGGGCTATCGCCATTTTGTACGATTACACTGTCACATGACTAAGTACAACTTGGCCATGTGGGTTTCGTCACGATGTTTTTCCTCACCGTTAACAACCATGATAAATTAAGCACACATATGTCTTTAGAAAAAACAAATTGGTTTAGGCCTGACCCGGGATTAGAACACTAGTCGTCTGCACGATACGCGGTGTTCTACTCACTGAGCTATCACATCGTCAATAAAGAATGATTTAGAAAAGAACAGAATATTTTGCTAATTTTGCAGCTTATGACTTTTGCCCTGGTTTATGCATAGTTAAAAAGTAAAATACTAATCAAACTAAATGTAAGTCTGTTGAAACTTGACTTTGCTTCATACCACCTAGCTGACTTACCAAAAATAATTAAAACATATTTTAATTAGGTGTAGTGCAATGCAATCAAAACCAACCGTTAAATCAGAGACCCTTCATAAGTAAATGTAAAAATTATGAAGAGGCAGTTTAAAATAATAAAATATAAAAAGAGAGCGGAGTCGAGGGGAGGCGCTCCGTTTAGTTACTTTGGAGTTGGCACGCTCGAGAGCCCATGAATGCATTAGCTGAACTCCACACATGTACGCCGGTGAAGGGTTAAAATTGTTTAGAATTTCGACGAGTGCTTCGCATTTCACGATATCGATATATCATGACTCAGATAGTCGATTGATTGATTTTGTAGAGATTCATTGAAGATTAAGTAAATAAAAACCTTTGCATACCAAAACGACTATAATATTTTATTATGTGTGTACAGCAGCGTTTAATAAGTAAAGAAAATATTTTCGACAAAATTGTTGTACTATTTGTTTAGCTGTGTAGTGTGCTTAGAATAGCACTACCCCATTTTTTCCGGTGAGTGTACGTAAGAGGTGACTAACGGTATTGGAGCTTTTGAGGGATTTTTGGGCGATGCGGTTGGTGATTTGTAATGGCTGAGTAATTTCTAATTCTTTAGCTCTGGCTACCACTTCTAGGGATATATAGCCGTGAGTATATGGATGTATGTATGTTGTTTAACAATACACAAAAACAATATACGGTTTCTTTAATTTCGATAGTTTGATCCACGATTAAAAGTTGTCCATCCGAACTAACATCATTATTATTTAAGTATCTTAAAAATTAATTCCAAAAAGATGCTGACGTTTTTGTTGCTTTTGTCTGAATTATTTTTCTATCGTGCTAACCAACACCCATCCCTACTGCCGGCGCCCCCGATCGCGCCCTTAGCTAGGTCCAAACAGCATCCCCGCCCGCTACCCCCCGCGCGCCGCCCCGCACCTGCCGCGACCTCAACTAGCCGTTCTTACTTTACTTACATCTTACATGTTGTTGGCGGTCACTCTGAAGTACTCTGAACATTATCGTTTTATTGGAGGTAACTGTGTAGGTTTCTTGGTGGAGGAAATAATGGAGTTATGAAATGAGAGTAACAGATTTGCATACGGCTGCACATTTGATTTGTACTTATCGAAAATGCATTGCGATTTTCCTCATAATAATTTACATACATACATATACTCACGGCTATAAATCCCTAGAAGGGGTAGCCAGAGCTAAGGAATTAGAAATTCCTCAGTCACTTTTGGGAAGTTCAGTGGGGAAAAGATGGTGAGATAAAGGTTGTTGGTGATGGGTCTCCAACCGCATCGCCCAAAAATACCTTAAAAGCCCCAATACCGTTAGTCGCTAATAATTTATGAATTGTTATTCATTGCCTACCACTACTAATAAGAAGCTTTTAAGCATACAATTAAAACGACTAAAATACATTGTAATGATATATGCGAAATCTTCATAACTTCTGGCCACTTACAGAACCTGTTTACGCAATACACCTATCGTTATGTTTTTACTCATAAAGCTTGCAAATAAAACTGAAAGACTATACTTTCAAGCTAAATGTGCGCATATACATATACTTGCTTTTATATGAAGACTCCTTCCAAAATAAAATATTAACAAGCTAATAAACAAACACACGAGAGCCAGTATAATCTTTTCGTAAAACGTAAACAGAACTCTACAAGTATCCGAAATCACAAAATACACAAACATGACGCTAATCTTTTAAACATTAAAATATTTTACATCGCATAAAAGTCCGACTTAATCCTGGCTGTTAGCAAAATCAATGCCGCTCTTTTGTCAAATAGAGTTTTAAAATGTTAAAAAGCATTGTTGTCAAGGGCTAAGCCGAAAAGGGGTACCCGGTATAAATAATGATGATGCAAGTTCCTTTTTACAACTAAACGATCGACCAAAGGGGTGTACAGGATTTGAAGAGCTTTTGTTACAAACTACGATATTTTTTTTATAAAGAGGTCAGTGAAACAACACTTTTAAAATCAATTAATTATATTCCACGAGTAATAGCGTTGGAACGGAAATGGCATTACAGTCTTGAAAAATTTACTTTTCTGAAACAATATCGATAGCTCAGGAGAGTGAAGAGGTGTGAGTTCAAATATTTAGTTTTAGTCGAGTCTACACCAATGTATATTTTCTTAAGTCACATGTGTGGTTAAATAATATAAGTTGTTAATGGTGGAGGAAAACATTGTGAGGATACCCACATGGCTGAGTGGACTTACTCATGTGACAGCGTATTTCCATAATTTCCGTAATCCGTTGCATACTTATAACAAAAAAAATAACATTTTACGATCAAACTTAAATATTTTGAATTGAGAATAGACAGTTTTTCATACTTTTTTTAGTTTAAAATGTTGGTGTTTTGCGCAAATAACCTAAGACGTCGATTTCGTTGTACCTATCGCAAATCTTTCTACTGTTCTTTGTAAGAACACAACGCTGGCTGTGGCAAATACTGACATCGCCATTGAAATTAACAATTCCGTAAGTATATTACAGTGATAGTAGTATAGATATTGTAATGTGTGATATACGAAACTATATCGAAGGAATATTGCAACTTCAAAAAGTTTAAGTACTTCTAAATATTATTTAAAAAGCATGCAAAATGCAGTAAGCGCAAGCTCAGGCCGAATAACCGCTCTGCGTAAACGCAATGTTAGCGCGCGCGATTCCCGCGAGCAAATTAGCGTATATCAACGAATAGCAGCTCATAGTAAATTGAACATAATTTTTACACCTGGGTCAAACAATATTATCAGAAATTCATCAAAATAAACTAATCAAATATTTGCACAATTGTTCATTTTGCGCTTTCTAAAAACACTGTTTGATCGCTGATCTAAAAATGATTCCGAGCTCCATAAAATTGATAATCCGATTAATCCATATTGACACAGTTGATTAGTCAAGTGGGTGTTGTGATAACGAAATAGGCGATTTGATATTTTCTATTTTATTGCTTTTTATTTGGGACCAAAATCATTCGAACGCTCGTCAGTGCGGCAAGTGCTCGCGAGTTCTACAAAGGGATTCATATTAATGGAATAAGTATTATAATTTATTTTCATAACTAAACAATTTGCCCATATTGTTACATACAAGAATTTAGTAAAATTTATGTGTGGAGTAAAGGACAATGGCCCACGCTGCACTTTTCAGATGCGCTTAACCTACCCTTATTATAAACTTTGCATACCTTAACAACTCGTAATAATTCTTAGTAAAAAGTAGAAGGCTTTAGAATGCCGTTTATAAAACGATTATTTTCAGTTACCAAACTAGATTGTGTCCAATTTCTTTACTAAAAACGATTTGTCTATTTGACCAGTGTCAGCTATTCCGCTTAATTCAGCAGATTTTACAGTTGTCGTCTACTTACTTGTACTTACAAATCAATGGACCTATCGATCAGTCCATCGCTATAAAATATTTTCATTCTCCAAAAATCAAAAAGTGTTTTCACGCGGGAAATATTAAATTAATATAAAATTAAAAATATACATACATATACTCACGGCTATAAATCCGTAGATGGGGTAGCAGAGCTAAGGAATTAGAAATTCCTCAGCCGCTATTGGAAAGTTGAGTGGGAAAAAGATGGTAAAATAAAGGTTATTGGTGATAGGTCTCCAACCGTATCGCCCAAAAACCCCTTAAACGCCCCTATACTGTTAATCGCCTCTTACGAACACCCACCGGAAGAAATGGGGTAGTGCTATTCTAATCCGACACTACACAGCAAATAAAAACAAAATTAATAAACAATAAAATAAGGACTACATATAAAACTGTTGTTAATTTATCGAGAAAATATTATCCTATTTCGATAACCTCCTTTCGGTAATGATTATGTCTAACGCGTGGAATGCTTCCTGAAATTAAATGAATATTTTAGTATATTTTTTTATTCTGTTGTACCGTCCTTGCAGTTAGCAATCTGTACAGCAGTAGCAACTAGTACAGTACGCTTTGTTTAATGGGTACGATGTTAGTGCATCATAATCAAAATCAGCCGTAAACCAAAATAGGCCGAAAACAATAAGTCCCAAATAGCTAGATTCAAAATGTACTCGTATAAGGGAAAAAAAATAAAAACATAATATTGTAAAATAGACAGAAAAAGGAATGTTAAGATGGTTTGGGCACATAGAGAGGATGTATGATAGTAAATTGGTAAAAGAGGTTAATAGAGGTAATGTGGATGGTAGTGTTAGTAGAGGACGACCTCGGAGAACACATTTGGACGAAATAGCGAGTGTGCTCAAATAGGCAGGCGTCTGAAGTATGGAGAATAAAAGAGCATGTATGAGAAGATTGATGGATGTAAACGAAGCTAGAAAGGTTTGCCAGGATCGTACAAAGCGGCGATCGATAGCCTCTGCCTACCCCAATGGAAACTAATGGCGTGGTATATGTATGTATATAAGAGAATTTCTCATTCCAAAGTTCTAGCCACCCCGTTTAGGGATTTATAGTCGTGTGTATGTTTATGTATGTAAGTAAGGGGTTGGCATAGGTACTAAAACTTCTGAGATTGTCACCCGGGGTTCAGAGTACCTACGTTTTGCTTTACCCACTCACATGATAGGTGGGCCTGTCCCCGCCTATCTCTGTTTTGTTCGAATACACTGTCACATGACTAAGTGCAACTTAAGAATGTGGGAAACCCACATCATTAATAAATAAAGGAAAGAATAATTTCGACACAGGCGGGAATCGAACCCGCGACCTCGGGTATACGCCCCCGTCGCTCTGCCAATTAAGCTACCGTGTCAATGGCTGCCAGCGTGCAAATTCTTCTATCCTTTATTTCTTTTACACGTTTAGGTAGTGTTTGCGTTTCCTACCTCCGAAAGTTTACTAATTCGGAAGGCCACTTGTCTACCTTTTCAGATAGAATGCAAATGTTGAAAACGCCTAACTATCACATATATTTTTTTATTAGTAATAATCCCAACATGAGGTTTTCATGAACAAAAAGATTTAAACCCACATCATGGTGTTTTCCCTCACCATAAACGACCATGATAATGATAAGTTAATGACACATATGACTTTAGAAAAGAGAAATTGGTTTAGGCCCGGCAGGATTTGAAGAAGCGCCTGTCTGCATGAAAGGCGTGTGTTCTACCCATGGAACTATAACGGTTGTTATTACCTTTCTTAATTAATTGATTTTCTAACATCGTTAGACTTATTTCATATCATGCCAGTTGTTCCTGAAATTAGCGCGTTCACAAGTGAGAAAACAAACGATTTATTCAGCTGTTGATTTTTTATCTATTTATTTAATTCGCACCTTTGCTCTTATCTTTATATATTATTCAGCTTTATAATATTAGTATAGATATTTCTGTAAGCCTCTTTCTTGCCCGGAAGCCTGTGACGCGATGAGTTAAGCTAGAAATTTGGTTCAGGTATCGTTTTGTACAGTTCGCGGCCGTGGTGTGCACAAAATTCAGACATCTGATGTAACTAGATTAAGTTAAGTGTTACAGATTTTCAAAGTTTCGATTTTGGCCCATAGACTTTGCTTGAGTGTCATAAGCGCGCGCAAACTTTAGTCGATCAGAGATGCGCTGTGATTGGTCGGAATTTTTTCAAACCGGCCAATCAGAAAAATTCTTTAGAAATTCAAAAGAGCTGCGTTATGATTGGTCGGAAAATTCCAAAATAAACTCATTTTATAGGACGCGACGTATTTTTTTTTTTTTATTATTTATTGACATGGCTTGGAAGCTAGTCCTTTAGCCGAGACATTTAATTAATATCTAATACAAATACATATTTTTTTTCAAAAAACTTAACACTAAACAAGAAACAATTCAAAAATTACATGAAACTGAATCAAAAAAATTAACATTCTTTTTGAACGTAACCACCAACACAAACACATACATACATTAACAGAACAATCAATTGAATAGATATAGTAGACAAACGTGAGACAAACAAAGTATTGATTGACATGTGACAACAAACACAAAGTCACAAACGTTAAGACTTCTTTTTCTCTTAATTCTTCTTATTATAGTTCTTAGAAACAAGCATTAAGACTTGAATTTCATATCTTCTCCACTGTATTACATATATAATTATATAATGGTCTAAAAAAGTGATGATCTTTTAACATATCTTGTACGCGGCGGGGTACAACTAGGTTATTTTCAGCTGCAGCATCATTTAAAGAGTCCACCAGTAGAAGTCTTTGTATTCCGAATGCCGAACAAGATTCTACTATATGATTTAGCGTGCAGTTGTCACATTCGTCACAATGTGGGCAACTGCTGTTATCTTTTATCTTCATTCGATGCAAATGTGACGGTGTAAGACAATGTCCAAGTCTCATGCGATTAATAATAACCACAAACTTCCTGGAGTCGCATATTGTAGTATTGTACCAAGGTGTTGCAGGTAAGATGTTTTGTATTTCGGCATACCACTTCCCTTTTTGCTCTAGTGACTTTTTCCACAACAAATTCCACTTGTTCTTTATTTCTTTCTTTAATTCACTATGTAGGTCCGTAAAAGGTACTATAGGCAGCTCTGAGTGATCTTCAAATATATCTCCCGTTGCTGCTGAATCTGCTATGTTATTACCAGTTATATCAGTATGAGAGGGTACCCAAACAAAGCTCACTTGCCTATTATCCATATACATTTTATAAATTAAATGACGTATTTTGTTTATATAATAATTTACCTTATATGATATATTAAAACTTTCTAAACATATTAAAACACTTTTTGCATCACTAACTATTAAACAATTCTGAACATCACCTAAGTCATTTAAATATACTAATGCTTGATAAATAGCATAACATTCGGCTGTTAATATGCTACAATGATTACTTATTTTAAAGCATTTTATAATATTTTTACTTGAATCATAAAAAGCAGATTTAACTCCTTTATTACATTTTGAACCATCTGTATAAATTTTATAAAATTGTGGTTTATCTTCCAGAAAACATAAGAAATCTTTATTGTTACAAATATCTGGTAAATAAATATTGTATTTGTAATGAATAAGTTCATCAAAAGGATATTCATATATTGGCCATAAAGAATTTCTATAAATGTTAGTACATATCTTTTTTAAATTTTCTTTTATTATATACATTTCTGGAACTGATTCCACTACAAATTCAACTTGGCTAGCAAGTATTTTGTTCAAAGATTGAGATAAACAAGGATGTAATTCAAACTTTTTTAAAATGAGTTTATTTTTATTTGCAATAGCCTTAATAAGAAACTTTTGAGCTATATGTAATCTTCTTAGCCTCAGAGGAGTAATGCATGTTTCAACTTCTAGAGAGTTTATTGGAGTAGTACACATTGCCCCACTTATAATGCGTAAGGCCATGTTCTGTATAATGTCTAATTTTCTTAATAGAGTTGGTTTAGCATATAAATATGCAAGACAACTGTAGTCAAACTGACTTCTTACTATACTTTTATAAAGCATACTTAATATTTTAGGATCAGATCCCCAAAAAGTACCAGTAAGGCATCTTAACACATTAAGACTTTTAAGAGCTTTTTTAGAAATATAATCTATATGTTTGTCAAATTTTAATTTGTTATCAATTATAACTCCTAAATATTTTTTCTCTGTTACTTGTGGAATTATAATATTATTATATTGAATACTTACATTTGCTGAACCAAATACTAGGATGGAACTTTTATGCATATTAATTTCTAATTTAAGAACATTATTATAATAATAATGCAATTGTCTAAGTGATAAATTAACTCTGTTAGTTGCTATTTGGGGATAACTATTAATACTATATATTAGGATATCATCTGCAAATTGTAAAATGTTTACTTCTGTGTTTACATATTTGAATATTTGAGAGGTATATGGTTTGCAATAAAAGTTTGAGTTTGAGTTTTGAGTTTATATAGGTTATATAGTAATGGAGAAAGAGCTGAGCCTTGCATTAGTCCTCTGTAGGCTTTATGTGGACCATGTAATACATTATTGAATTTTACAAATATTGTTCTGTTATACGAGAAATTAAATAACCATTCAATTATTTTTCCAGGCAATCCAATCTCTGCTAATACCTTAATCATTGCAAATAAATCTACACTATCATATGCACCTTGGACGTCAAGAAAAGCACAAACTGCTGTAGAGTTTTCTAGTCTACTTTTCCTAATATCTGATATAAAAGCTACAAAACATTCTGCCGCACTTTTGCCCTTTCTGAAACCAAATTGAGTTGCAGGTAATAACCCATATTTTTCAACATAGTAATCTAATCGGAGTTTCAACATAGATTCAAACAATTTTCCTACGCATGATGTAAGTGAAATAGGTCTATAAGAGTCAGATTTATTTTGTGGTTTATCTGGTTTTAAAATTGGAATCAAACATTGTGTTTCCCAGGACTCAGGAATTAATTTTTGGTTCCATAGTTCATTTAATATGTTAAGTAAAATCTCTTTAGACTGAACAGGAAGATGCTTTATCATAACATATGGTAGATTGTCTAAACCTGGTGTTCTATACTTATTATTAGTAATAATTAGAGGGAAATTATTTGACAAGCTATTAACTGACTCTGCAAAACTTCTCTTAATAAAATTATTTTTATGTTTTTCCATGCGTGAAACTTTTACTGGACATTCTTTTGCAATAGCTACGTGGTTACCGCCACAATTAATACATTTCAATACATCACTCGTACAGTCTTTATAATTATGTGAACCACCACACTTCGAACAGACCTGTTCATTCCTACAAATTTTAGAATTGTGACTAAATTTCATACACTTAAAACATTGTCACAGTGGAGGAACATACTGCCATACTCTAAATCTCCAGTTGTCCAGATAAATATACTGAGGTAATTGGGTTCCAGCAAAAGTAACAGATATTGTTGACAAAGGGATAATTTCAGTGCCTACTTTCTTTGTAAATCTACGTACAGACAAAATTTCAGTATCGGATGTCAACTTATTATATAAATCTTGTGTACTTGTTTCTTTAGGAATAAATCTAACTACACCTATCCTCTCAACTGATGATGCTGGTATATATGCTTTCATTTCATTTGTATCAAGACACTCATGAGCTAGAAAATCATTTGCTGCGACTGCTTGTTTAAATACCAATACTATTTGTTGGCTGATATGCGTCTTCGTTCAGTTATGCCTTTAACATTTTTGAAAATTTTTGATAATAATAATGGATTTTTATTACCTATTTTGTTTTCATTATTTAATCCCTCTACGTATACAGGGAATTCAACATTCTGGCTATTATCAGAGTAACTTCTTTTATACCCAATTTTCGTAAAGGGTTTCCATGAAGATGTTGGGTCGTCCATCCTTTCTTCCAATTTGCGTTTTTTACGCTCCGCCGTCGTACTGCCATCACTTTCTGATGGCATGATGCCCTGTTAGACTTTTTATAATTGATTCGTAATAAAACTATGCAAAAAACTAATATTTTAAATTTTAACTTTAAAAACCGCGCTTTCTCATTCCCGCCAAAAAAGAAAGTCCGGACGCGACGTAGTCGCGCCAGGGTTACCCACTAGTTTGCTTTGATTAAAACAAGTTAAGATAGTTTGGTACTTTGTAACAAATTTTTTGCTTCTTTTTTTTTAACAAGGAGTAGTTACCTATTTTATTTTATTTATTTTATTTTATTTTATTTGGAAGATTTACAGCGTATACATTAACTAAACAATAAAGTAAACAGTGCAATGCCAATTAAAAATCTCCACCTATAACAATAAAAACTAGAAAACAACAACTTACAGACTAAAAGAAAATTCAAATAACAGACTGAGAACAATAGAAATAACGGTAACAACACTAAAAACTAAATTAATTATTGCTAAATAAGAAAAATATAAAAATAATTAACTTAAATGTTTTGAAAAAATGAATTGGTAAGTAATCGCTTAATTGCTGAAATGCTGGAGTTAAATATGTCGAAATCATTTTGAATTTCATTATATTCCCTAGAAACTCGTATTATAAATGAATTCTGCCTGTAGTTGGTTCTGGCCTGAGGCACATGTAATAAAGACCGCTGACGTAATGCCATCGGATTTGTACGCAGCTGTACCTTGGACAGTAACTCAGGACAATTAACCGAACCATTTGCTATCTTAGCCAAGTTACAGATATCTGAAATGTTACGTCTAACATCGAGTGGGACGAAATGATATTTTTTGCAACGCTCATAGTAGCCTGAAATCGATTGCTTACATTTAAAATCCAGATACCTTAGAAATCTCTTTTGAATGGCTTCTATTCTATTCTTATAAATCAGATACCGCGGGTTCCACACAGAGGAAGCGTACTCGAGATGACTTCGGACGTAGGCGCAGTATAATATTTTTATAGTTTTAATATCTTGGAAATCAGATGCAGTTCTCATTATAAATCCTAATGTTCTAGACGCTTTGTTCACTATACTGTTGATGTGATTATCAAATAAAAGATGGTTATCGACAACAACGCCTAGATCTCTTATAAAGTTTACCTTGGTAAGGGTTCGACCATTTAATGTGTAATTAAACTGAATGAGTTCTCTCTTTCGGGAAAATGACACACAGTAACATTTAGAAACATTCAGGTCAAGCTTATTTGTGAGACAATAATTTTGGAAACGATCTAAATCCGACTGTAGGTTGCGGGCGTCACTTATACTTTTAATATATTTTAAAACTTTCATGTCGTCCGCAAACAGAAGTATCTTAGAATGTAAGAAACATTTGTTGATGTTGTTAATAACAATAATAAACAACAGTGGTCCCAGTAACGAACCCTGAGGGACACCAGACGGAATACTTGACCAGCTTGACATAAACCCCTGAAGTGCAACTGCTTGGCTACGATTTCGAATGTATGATTCAAACCATCTCAAAAGGTCGCCATGTATGCCAGATTCAACCAACCTCCTCAGCACAACTTGATGGTCTATACGATCAAAGCATTTTTGGTAGTCCGTATACACAACATCTACTTGTTCACCATTTTCCATACCTTCACTAATAAAGTCAGTCGCTAGTAGTAGGTTTGTCGTGGTCGACCGTTTTTTGAGGAAGCCGTGCTGCTCATCATTAAAATCGTTCTGTAATGCTGCGTACAATTGGTCGTAAACTAGTCTCTCGAGCGTTTTCCCAAAAAGGCATAGCTTAGATATAGGCCTATAATTTTCAACGTGACTTTTATCACCCTTCTTGTGGATTGGTGTTATAAATGCGGACTTCCAAATACTGGGTACAATACCCTCCGCAAAAGATCGCCTAAAAAGAATGGATAGTGGAGCCGCAATACTTTTAGCACAGTTAATAATAAAGATAGGGGGTATATCATCTGGGCCTCCGGATTTATAGGGATCCAGGTTTTTTAATATTTTATACACTTCATCGTCAATAACTTCAATGGCAGATATGGTATTACAAGGGCTCATGGTGGTGTGTTGAAAAGTAGAGCTTGAGTGAGTATCTGAAGCCACGAAATTCGTCTGGAAATACTCTGCAAATAGCTGACTAATTTGTTCACCATTCGCAGCTGTTTTAATTTTATAATGCATGGAAGATGGAAAAGATGAACCCATTTTTTTGCCTTTTACGTAAGTCCAAAAATATTTAGGATTATCAATAACAGATGATTCAACTCTCGATATATAAGCGGCAAAACATAGCTTTTCCTCTTTAACTGCGCGATTTCTTAAGAGAGCAAAGGTATTATAATCTGTTATGTTTTGATAATTCTTATATTTTTTATGATACTTAGCTTTCTCTTTTAATATTTTTATCAAAGCTGAACTATACCATGGAGGGTAAGAGTTGGGTACCATTAATCGTGTTGGTATGTATTTGTCACGGAGTTCATAAATTCGGTTATAAAAAACATCAACAGCTCTCTCGAAGGGAATACTATTTAAAAGATTGCTCCAATTGGTCTCATCTAACTCCGAAACTATAGACGAATACTCACCTTTGTAATACAAATATCTACGCCTAGGCTGTTCTTTAAGAGTAACGACACCTGCTAGATTTAGGGAAACATTTATAGAACAATGGTGAGCATCCTCCGGCACTAATGGGGAGTCACAGCGCTGAACGACAACCGGCTGGTTGGAGAGTACTAGATCTAAAATTCGCTCATTATGATTTGGAACGCCGTTATACTGGTAAAGCCCACATACCGCAATAGAATCAAGAAAGTTAGTTAGTGAATAACTTGGTGAGTCATTAACAAATATTGGCTGCAACTCCTGCACATTGTTATGAGATCTCCAATTTAACTTATCTCCGAAATTGAAGTCACCTATACACAAGAAAATATCACTTAAGTTACTCATAACAATGTCATTTAAATTATTAATAAAGTTATTAAGTTGGGTAGTATAAGAATATCCACAGTTTTCATCGCACAGGTAAAGTGTACATAAATGAACATATTTTGTGGTTGACCGTGGTGCTGATTTAGGTAAAGATATAGTGAGCCAAATATCTTCGGCTGAACTTCGCCAATCCAGTCTTTCAGACGCTATTATTTGCTTCTTAACTGCGATCAAAACACCGCCGCCCATCTTTTGACGAGTTTTTAGATAATCACGATCTCGTCTCCAAACTAAGTACCGCGAATCAAATAGCTCAGAGTTCAAAATACCGTCTAAAAGCCAAGTTTCAGTCAAGCATATGATATCGTAATCATTTAAGCACACATTTCGTAAAAAGTTACTTGTTTTTGTGCGTAAACCACGCACATTCTGATAAAATATGTCAAGTGACGCCATTAATAACTATTACTACAAAATTATTCAAATCATTTGAAATAAGTTCATGTGTTAAACACGAAAACATCTCAACATAAATAATAGACAATTACAATAATAAAGTAATGAATAGACGAATACAAAGGATGATTGACACATAATAAAACTTGGGTCGCACCTATCGTTCACAGGTAGACGTAACATTTCAAGCGGAATTAACGGTTTAGTTGTAGCGCTAAGGCTCAAATTTGAGTGCAGAGATTGACTTATCGGTTTCAAAAGAGATAAGGGACATTGTGTTCGACAGTTGACAGCGATTCTCAAACCAGATGAATGAGAATAACATTTAAGTTGGGTCATAAAGGCTATAATATTAGAGATATAATAGTAATTAAAAATCGTTATTTTATAATAAATACCAGCAATTCTACAAGCGAGCGAGTACTTACCATTCTCAGAAAGGTTCATAAGGAAGAGTAATAACATTGGTTTTGATAAAAAACAAGTAGAACATCGAAAAACGAATGTAATTATATAATTTATAAATACATATATCTGGGGGCATCAAGTTTTAGGTCAGCTTAGACCTCTAGCGTCAAAATTGAAAACCACAGGTCTTATACAAACTCCCATCCCCTAGTTTAAGGGGTTGAGGGATGAAAGTTACAAGTTTTATATTTTTTTATGTTGTTTGTGTGCTAATACTAGCTTACATACAAAATTTCAGCTTTCTAGGACATTAGAAAATACTACCGTACCCCCAGAAGGGCAAGCACGAGCGCTATTTTATCGACACGATAACGGTTAGAATGAGATGGCAGTATACGATACTAAGTAAGTGCGTAAGAGATGGCTGCTTTATCCCACGCGATAACTAGTTTAAACACGGCTCGTGCTTGCCCTGCTGATATTGTTTTAGGCTTCGTCCCCAGTAGGCAAACTGTTAGCCGCCGACTAAGTTAGCGGCGTATCGGTTTAGTACGCCCTTCCATATATTTCAAATGGAGTGTTCACAGTTTGCTAGTTTTGCACTAACTGTACGCAGTTTGCAGCGTTACGCGCGCCGACTACCTTAGTGAGCGGCCGACTCCCACCAAAACCGGTTCCAGTCGGCGGCGGCGATTGGTTGTTCGCCGGGCGTAGTGACTCCGTTTGCTGCAAACTGATTACAACAAAAGTAAAGTGATAATTCAGTCGGTCGGCTAAACTCTTACAGTTTGCTTGCGACGCACGAAAATTGATTTGAGTCTGCAGCTAACTCAAATTTCAGTTCGCTGCAAATTTGCGGCTCACTCTGTCGGCGGCTAACAGTTTGCCTATTGGGGACGCAGCCTTAAGAACAACTACCATAAAAAATAAATTGACAGATCATCGCCTTCAATGAAGTTGAAGTAAAAGTCAAGTCAAGTCAATCAAATCATGTCATGTCATACATGTCAATGTCAATGTCACACACAATCAAATCAAACAAAATGTCAAAGCAAAGCAAGCAAGCAAAGCTGCATGCAGGCAGTGCAGACAGAATGACCAGAATGTTGTTTGTTTGTACTATTTTCAAGTAGTTTGTATATATTTATTTAGGTTATAGGAATAAATTAGTATATAATGCAAACAAGGCACATGAGAAAACAAATACATCATGTGAAGAATTGGTTACTAAAACAATATTATCACAAAATGTCACCACAGCTAAAATTCTGTGCACAACCGGTAAGAAAGTTGATCATTAACCTTTGATTAGCCATATCAGAATCAGAGTTTGATCGACTGATATCAGGCTAAGTAACTTGCCGATAATTAATAGTATGTATTTAATCAGAATCAATAAAATAATCATCAAATAATAAAATAAAAATAAATAAAATAAAATTGTTTATTTAGCATAAAAACTTAATATTAAAAGTTTCTAAAGGCCTCGCACTAGGATAAGACCTGTATTGCGAAAGACCTCACACGATTACTAATTGGTGTTATAAAAAGTATTACTAAAATAATAAAAATATGAGTCAATCTTTGCTTATTTATCGGTTCCAAGCAGCAGTGGACCTTTATTTTTGTTTTAAAGTCTTATAAATACAAATATAGCCTGTTCAGAATGTAAACACAAAAATTGTACCCTAATGGACTTGTGTTGATGAGTTTTTACGGCTTCTTCAAAACAATACACCTGAGCCATCTGAAATCAAATTATATTTCTAATAATTCTTGGAGCTGAAGCAAGCAAAAGCTCCTCTTTGCCAAAAATGACATCCATTGAACACACTTCCTGTTTAAATGAGAAGATGAACAAATATATATAAAAAAAGATCATTACCAAAAAGCCCTTGACTCAGCACTCGTATGACAGAGTTTATACTCATCATACGCTGATTTTCAGTCAAAGGTCACAAAGCCTTCATGCCTCTTACCATTAAGTTACAATTTGACTTTTGAGAAAGGAAGACTTATCTTTTTGTTCTGAAATCAATTATAGATTCCCCTTATTTTAATCCTTTATCATTCCTGTTTCAGACTGAAAATAATGTCAATCATCTTCACTTCAACAAAATGGCAACACAAAGTATTTCAGCTAAGGTAGGTGATAGTTTCTATGAAACAAAAAAAGAACTGGGGTATATTTGTATTGCACAGTTTGTGTTGTGTGTTCCTTTGTTCTACTCAGTTTTTGCAGCTATATCTTTTTATGATAGGGAAAAAATATGTCTGTGTTTGTTTGGACTTATTCATGTTACAATGTATTAAGGCACCTATATGGATTTCCTTACAATGTTTGTCCTAATGTTATCCTGTATATGTATAAAATGCAGTTCATATTTGAACCCACATCACCTGCATCTGAAGTCATTATTTTGCCAACTGAGCTTTAAATGTTGTGTATATGCTTATAATATGTAATTTATCAATTAAAGCTGGAATGTTCAGTAGTATTAGTATCAGATTAATAAATCTCTCATGTAAACATCAATGCAACACATGCTAGAAGGATTTGGTTAAATGATTCTTTAATTAATACATTTTTACTTATTTATTATTTTTATTATTATTAGCCATTTATGTCCCACTGCTGGGCAAAGGCCTCTCTCCCCTTCTTCCACTCCAGATGGTTTTGAGCGGTCTCCCACCACTTCTTATCCCAGAGACCCAACTCGTCACTCCATATTTTTACTTACTCTTTGTTAAATTCATTGAAACAAATTTTGTTTAAGTACAATGTCTGTAATATATATGTTAACTTTTCTGCCAAACAATTGCATATTTTAAAACACTTGAAAAGAAGATCTGAAGTTAAAATATTGAGGTAATTAATAAAGAATAAATAAAGGAAAGAAAAATTTCGACACTGGCAGGATTTTTCTTTCCTTTATTTATTCTTTATTAATTAGTAATAATCCCCACATGAGGTTTTCATGAACAAAAAGATTTAAGAAATATTGAGGTGTTATTACTTAAAAATTATGCTTAAACCAAGTAGGTCCTACTTGATAGCTTGTTTGAAATTCATTTATAGTTAATTCTTAGAGTTCATTCATTGAAATAATTATGAAAATTAAAATCAATAGTAGGGAAAGACATAGAAGTGTGTTTTAAGATGACACATCTACTTTTTTATATTATATTGTTTTTGATTTTTTGAATCATGTTAATAGGTTTTATTTTTTATAGGATAGCCCAATAGTAAAAGTTAAGCAAGGCGAGCTGAGAGGATCTGTAGTCCCCCATTTTGATGGAACTCAATATTACAGTTTCATGGGAATTCCCTATGCAAAGCCACCAGTTGGTGAACTCAGGTTTAAGGTATAGTACATACATACATACATACATATACTCACGGCTATAAATCCCTAGAAGGGGCAGCCAGAGCTAAGGAATCAGAAATTTCTCAGCCACTTTTGGAAGTTGTGTGGGGAAAAGATGGTAAAATAAAGGTTGTTGGTGATGGGTCTCCAACCGCATCGCCCAAAAATCCCTCAAAACAAAAGCCCCAAAACCGTTAGTCGCCTCTTACGTACACCCACCGGAAGAAATGGGGTAGTGCTATTCTAAGCCGACACTACACAGCATCTTTAAGGTATAGTGTCATTTTAAACTTGCAATTATTTATCTCAGTGGGAAATAAATTACATTTTATTATCCTTTAAGAGTCACTTTACTATTAAAATTAAAAAAGCTATTTTTAGTATGAGTGATTTTAAATAGATTTACACTTTCCAGTGTGCTTATTGCAATCTCTAATGTAAAGTCCAGTGTCTATGTTCGGACTATGTAGGAAAGTATGTATTTACAGTACAGAACAGAGATTTGAATATACAAACATTCTGAAACAAATGCTAGTGCAGGTCTATATTTAATAGAATAAACTTTTGAAATAATTTGAAATTCAACTTACTTCTAGGACTAATTGTATTTTAAACCCTAACTGTTTTTGCATAAATTTTACTGGCATATCCAAATGTGGCATAAAGAGTATTTAGCACAATCTTGTTACTAGGCATACTTTTTGTATGTAGATTATTTATAAAGAAACAAAATGCTTGTGGCCACCCTATAGGTAAATTAATAACAAGTTTAAGATCTTCTCATATCATACATGTAATTTTTAATGCACATTATCAATAGTCAAATGTCAATAATGTCATTATGAAATTATAAAATGTGCACATTCATTCGACAAAGTAAATTGAGCAAATAAAAATATGCAACTTAAGGTACTCCCAAGTGCACTTGTGTTACCCTACATTTATTTAAACTTGTTAGAGCAGATCCGATTTTGGCCTATTAATGAATACACTTTTTAAACTCTGGCGGTTTGTAGACATTATACAGCCCGTGACCACGGCACCAGTAGGTGTGCTGAAACGTCGGGTAGACATATCACGTAAGTGATTAAAAGTATTTCGTTGGTAAACATACATACATACATATACTCACGACTATAAATTGGAATTAGAAATTCCTCAGCCACTTTTGGAAAGTTGAGTGGGGAAAAGTGGTAAAGTAAAGGTTGTTGGTGATGGGTCTCCAACCGCATCGGCCAAAAATCCCTTAAAAGCCCCAATACCGTTAGTCGCCTCTTACGTACACCCACCGGAAGAAATGGGGTAGTGCTATTCTATGCAGACACTACACAGCAATATAAGAAAGAAATTTGTTGGTTAACCCCAAACTCAAACTCAAACTCAAACTTTTATTGCAAACCATAAGTGTACAAATCGTTGGTGTAATCAAGGTACAGTTATAAATATGGACCCTGTTGGGCACATGCAATTTCACAAGAGGGCTGTAGATACTAAAACTAAAAATTAAGGTAGTAAACATTACATGGCACAAAATTAAAATTTCTTCAATTAAAAACACTATAAATATGTGTATCAAATTTAAACAGCACAACAATAAAATTAATATAATTTTAGGTCAAAGTATTATTATTTTAGTTAACATTATTATTAAATTAGGTTTATTTTAGGTAATTAGGTTAATCTATAGTATCATCTATATTATCATTACATTAAGCTTTACCAATAAGTGGAAAAAACAAACAAATTAAATATTGATATTGTATTATTACAGAACTAGATAACTATAAAGAATGACTTAGAAATTTGGTACTAATATTGCTCAACCTTAACTAAGATATTCCTCCACTCTATAATAACATTTATCAATAAGAAAGTTTTTTAGTAAAATTAAAAATCTATTATATATTTCTTCCTTTTTTATATAATCTGGTAATTTATTATAGATCCTAATCGACATCATGTGAGCATTATTGGATTGTAAATGTAACCGTGTGCGTGGTAGGTCTAAGTTACCGCGGTGCCGCAGAGTGTATCTCTGCTGTATGTCTTGCCTCTTTATGTAGTGTTCTGGGTGGTTTCGGACTAATTTACTGATTTCCTGGATGTAAATACAGGGTAAAGTTAATATTCGGAACTTAATAAAATATTGTTTACAACTAACGGTGGGTTCTATATTTGCAATGATCAATTCATCTACTCCGTGACTTTTTTTGTTTTTTAAACTTGTTATTATTTTCAAAATTTCTTTCTCTGTAACTTGGCTTAAATACATAGAGTTATTAGTAGGCGATATAACGGGTCTCCCTTTAGGGTTACTTGAGTTATTTTTCCCCATAGAAGCGAAGAAAGTGTTAAACTCATCCACAACAAGACGTGGGTTTGTTATATCTCTTTGGTCGATTTTGAGATATATGTTTTCTTTTTCTTTTACATTTTGTTTGTTAGTACGCTCATTTATAAACGACCACATGGTTTTTATTTTGTTTTGAGAGTTTTTCATTCGATAAATGTATTGCAATTTTTTAGATGTATTTATTACCATTCTTAGTGTCTTTTCATATTTTTTGTAGTATTTATTTATAACATTATTTTTAGTTTGAATAGTTAATAATTTTAGAAGTCTTTTATTTCTACATGATGTTCTTATACTTTTTGTTAGCCAGTATTTAGAATGCTTAGCGTTTATTTTAATTTTTACTCTACGGATTGTTACATTAATATATTTGTCAGAATGTCATGAAATTGTTTATAATTAGTATTTATATCGTTTTTAATTGGTAGTAGAGATGGCCAATCAACAGTTTTTAATTTATCTTTAAAGTTGTTCATATTGTGTATGTTAAATATTCTTTTTTCAGTGAACCACGATTCTAGTTGATTTGGTATATTAGCGCTAAATTCTATTACAGTTGCACTGTGGTTGGAAAAACCTAGGGGAAGAATTTGAGTATTTATATTTTTATCCTTGAAATTAGTAAATAAAAGGTCAATTGCAGTGGCAGATGTAGCGGTGAAGTGTGTGGGCTGGTTAATATGCTGAGTGAAGCCGTATTCTAAACTGAGATCCAATAATGCTTTACATGATTTGTCGGGTTTAAGAACACTTGAGTTAAAATCTCCACCTATGATAACTTTACTTCCCGAATATTTCGTACTGATATACTGTATAATTTCCCTATATTTAACACAAAATAAGTCTTCATTTTTGCCATTCCAGTATATGCAAACAATTAAGACATGTTCTTTCACCAAACATATTGCACATATTTCTAGATTGTATTCTGTCGACATATTTAAAAGTTTGGTTTCTTCCGTGAACTCTATGTTATTTTTCAACAAAATGCAAACTCCGCCTCCTACGCGAGTACTGCGACAGAAGGATGTCGCTATTTTATAGCCAGGTTGACTTATCAGGTTAGATCTTTCTTTAGTTAGCCACGATTCTGATATACAAAATATTTGGTACTTGGAATCATTATCCTTAATGAAAGCTTCTAGGAGATGTTGTTGAAATAAGACGTAAGTCAAATTCGTATTGGAGTTTTAAGTCAACTTCCAGTCTGTATTTGTATGTCAGTATGTAGTCTGAGCGTCTATGTTAATTCACAAATACATTTACATTAACATAGTAGTCACTGCTACGTCTACGCTCATTTAAAGCTCCGCAACATTGAAAATATGTCTCAATCCTTTTAGTTAAAATCACTCTTAACTGATCATTATTCACTATATATGAGTTTTATTATATATTTTTGCACCTATTATTTATTATCTGGTAATCACTAAGCTGATGTAGTGTAGCTTGGGCCACAAAGGGACCAAACGTTAAGCCTAATATTTAAATTAATTCATATTTTTGTTATTTGCAGGCCCCACAACCTTTGCATTCCTGGTTGGGCATATTAGATGCAACCAAACACGGTGAGATTTGCCCTCAGATGGACTTGGTCACTACCAAAGTAGTAAGCGGAGATGAAAACTGTCTATTCCTCAACATTTACACAAAATCTCTCTCCAGTACTTGCAAAAAACCCGTCATGTTTTTCATTCACGGCGGCGGATTCATGTCTGGTTCAGGAAATAGTGACGTACTCGGTCCCGAGTACCTCCTCCAACATGATGTAGTTCTAGTCACTTGTAATTATCGACTGGAAATGTTCGGCTTCTTATGTCTGGATACACCGGAAGTGCCCGGAAATGCTGGCATGAAAGATCAAGTTGCTGCTCTAAAATGGGTTCAGGAGAACATTGAACAGTTCGGCGGCGATAAAGATAACGTGACAATTTTCGGTGAGAGCGCAGGCGGCGCCTCTGTTACTTATCATCTGTTATCACCAATGTCTCGGGGACTCTTCCACAAAGCTATTTCTCAAAGTGGAGTCTGTATCAATGACTGGGCGCAAGCTTTTTACGGCAAAGAACGGGCAATAAGAGCTGCAAAACATTTGGGTAAAGAAACACAGGACTCAAACGAGTTACTCAAGTATTTTCAATCTGTACCTTCAAAAGACTTGATTAAAATAACATTTCGTACTTTAACTTTCGATGAAAAATATAGAGGACTCCCGATTCATTTTGCCCCCGTTGTAGAAAAGAGATTTAAAGGAGTCGAAGCATTTCTAAATGAAACACCTTTGAATTTGCTCTTGGAAAATAAAGTAAATGATGTTCCCCTTATGATAGGATACAACTCAGGTGAAGGTATAATGTCGATGAAAACAGAACTGAAACGATTAGAATATTTAAATAAAAACTGTCACTTGAAAGTTCCGAGAGAAATTGCTTTAAAAGTCACTGAAGAACTACAACGAGATTTTAGTAGGCGCATCAAGCAATATTATTTTAATGGTCAAGACATTACAGAAGATGATAGACAGAAACTAGCAGATTTAGAATCAGATTTTCATTTTATATACGGAATCCACAGATTTGTGCATTTGCTAAATCAGAGATCTCCTCTGTATATGTATAAATTCGATTTGGTGACTGAAATGAACTATATGAAAAGCTTCATGGGAGCGACGGACTTGAAAGGAGCGTCTCATGCAGATGATTTGTTATATCTCTTCAGTACGAATTTCTCAAAGGACACATTCTCTGAGCAGGAAAACGTCAGAGAACTTGTATTTAAAACAACGAAACTTTGGACAGACTTTGCTAAAACTGGGTAAATATTTTGTAATCTTATGCATGTTATTTATACAACTATGCTTAACTTACTACAGTGTTCTTGCATCGTAGGTTGAAGAGTTGCAAGAGATGATGAATATTGCATGTGCATCGCTTGAAAGAAAAGGAATAAATAGATAAAACCATAACCATGGTTTTTGAGAGAGAGGAGAATATGACTGATTGCGTGATTGAGATCAATAGACGACTTCACTAGGGATGGAAAGTGTGATGAAGAGATTGAAAGAAGAGTAAAAAAGGGTAATGCGGTAAATGGAGTACTGGATATTCCATGTCTAGTCAATTGGTGTCCGAAAAGGCCCGAATGGCTGTGCATGATGCTGTCCTTGTTCCTACGCTTATGTATGGCAGTGAATGTTGGGTGTGGCAGAAGAAGCATGAAAGCAGAGTGAATGCAGTAGAAATGAGGGCCCTCAGAAAAGTTTGTAATGTGAGGTTATGTGATCGTGTGAGGAATGACGTGATTCGTGAAAGATGTGGTGTAAAAGATGATATTGTAAGAAAGATAGAAATAGGAATGTTGAGGTGGTTTGGGCATATAGAGAGGATGGATGACAGTAAATTGGTGTAAGAGATCTATAGAGTCAATGTGCAAGGTAATGTAAGTTGAGGACGACCTCGGAGGACACATTTGGATCAAATAGAAAATGTACTCAAAAAGCAGTGTCCGTAGTACGAAGAATAAAAGAGCATGTATGAAAAGATTGATGGCTGTGCTGAAGCTAGAGAGGTTTGCCAGGATCGTAAAAAGTGGCGATCGATAGTCTCTGCCTACCCCAATGGGAACTAACGGCGTGAGAATATGTATGTATACAACTATACTATAAGATATAAAAATCTGGAAAATCATCTAGTAGTTACGACCAAAACCTCAGGCTGTAACTTAAATGAAATGTTATATAACATACATACATATAAACACGGCCATAAAAAAGGGGTGGCCAGAGCTTTATAGCTAGAAACTTCTCATCCACATTTGGAAGTTGATTGGGGAAAAGATGGTAATCATAAATGTTTTTGGTGACGGGTCTCTTAAAATAACTTAAAAAGCCACTATACCCTTAGGGCCAGTTTTTTGATCCGTGGTTAAAAATATAACCATTTGTTACATTGACTATAGTTAAATGACTAACCAGTAGTTAAATCGTAAATCCATTTTGGTTCGATATTTGACCATTAGTTACTCTAACCACGGGTCAAAAAATGCATTTTTCTGATATCTAACTAATAGTTACGATATTTAACAAATTGTTGAGTTAACCACGGATCAAAAAACTGGCCCTAAGTCGCCTCTTACGATCACCCACGGGTGGAAATGAGGTAGTGTTATTCTAAGCCGACACTACACGGTTAAAAGTATTTGTCTGTAAATAAAATTATTGTTTATTTTTCCAGAAACCCAACCCCAGATAACAAGCTCAACGTGAAATGGAGTCCATACTCGCGGGCTGCCAAACACTACCTCAACCTGAGTGATCGATTCGTGATGGACAAATTTGCGGACAAAGCTAATGTGCTGTTTTGGAACAAGCTGTACAAGGAAGCTGGACTTCCACACATTGAAATTAGCCATTTGTGATGTGAGACGTGAGAAAAGACAAGTGTATTTTGTATATGTAAGTGCAATAGTTGTTTTATGTAAGTAGATAGATTTTACTAAGTTGTGATAGTTTAAGGTTAAAATGTTGTATATCATATTGCATATCGTTGGTGGGGTTTATAAGTATTTACAAATGTTGTATAATAAAATAAAAAGACTTGATTTTGATTCATATTTTCATTTATTTATGAACTTAAAAAAATATCTTTATATACAGCATTATTTAATATAATTAGGACTTTTATTATTATACATTTAAATAAAGTTATAATGACACAATTTATTTTGTATGCAAAGAAAACATAAATAAGCTAATATTGGTTTTTTCTTCACAAGCACTACATATTACTAAAGACTCGAAGTATTTTTCTAGAAGTTATATGAAACGCAGTAGTTAGATTATGCTCTTTAAAAAAAACATTCTTTCTTCTTTCTAAGTAATTCGTTTCAGTTAAGAATTATAAATGTTTCAAGTAATTATAATTTGTCTCAACAAACGCTAAAATATTTTCATGCAATGTCAATTATTGAAAAATCTAATAGACTTTAAACATTATATGTTTTATAAATTAATATCATAAATAGCATTAGCACCTTTAGACAATCTAACGCAGAAGTATTCGATGAAAATACAGTTTTATTTGTGTAGATAAAGAGCTTATTCCATTTGTCTGAATGAAGACGTCTGAAAGCCACAGAATCTGAATTCAGACTAGTGGAATAACGTTCAAACTGAAATTTGTGTAGTGGAATAACAAGCGTCTGCGGCAGTAACTTTGAAGGACGTCTGAATTCAGCAACGACAAAGTGTAATGGAATAAGCTCTTAAGGCACGACAGAGTAAGCTAAACACGACTTTATTGTCATTTAACTATTTGGAAGCAGTCTAAATAATAAATTAAGCTAAGCTTGCTGTCTCAGTTTTGTTATCACGGAACTCGCACAAATCATGGAAATCTCAATTATCCTCTTATTTTAAATTCTTATTTCGCTGAGTAGTTTTACATTTCTATTATGTTATAGTGAGCACGTTATCAATTGAGTCATTTGGGCACAGATTTTTTCTATGTCTATCTCGCTTGCACTTAATGGTCCCGACGTTTCACATCCTTTATGTCAAATCACGGCCTTGCGACTAAGGAGTCTATTCGATTAGACGACAACGACAATATAATCCGTATATCCCATAAATCCTTGTTAAATATTTTCGAGTCGCAATCGCCCTCTTGTGAACATTTAAACATGTTTTGTACTATATTACATTAAAAATTATAAACAGAGAAAATTTGATAATAATACCAAGGACAACAACAATGTTAGTATAGTTTCATAATTTTACCATGGATATACTTATCAAATTCCAAATCTCCGTTACGTGCGAGCGCGATAGATATATATATAATAAGAAGAATTAGAAGAGGTACGGACGAATTTACCGTGTCGTCTGAAAAAGTAGACTCCTTAACGCGCTCACATTAGGCAATACGTATTCCCGCCCCCTGTTTATGTATTTTTGCGACCGTCGATTGTGTAGCAAGTTGCAAGATTATCGTTGTCGTCAATGTCAAGAATTTGCATGCAATTTGTCAGTTTTAATATTGCAACTTGCGACACAATCGTTTTGGCAAAGGATCGATAAATGTTGGTGAGATAGTTGGCTGGTGTCACGTGGAGTAGAGCGGCTCGGCGTACAGCCTGGCGCCGGTCACGTGGCTGGTCACGTGACTGGGCGCCGCCAGCGACACCTCGCGGTGCAGCAACAGAGACTTGCGAGCTCGCTGCTTGGCTGCAATGTTACGCGGGAAATGTTAGTGACAAGCTCAAATAGAGTATATAAATGTAACTTATATTATTTCAACAAAAATTAGGTAGTGAGAATTTTTTGTTCATGAAAACCTCATAAAGGAAAGAAAAACTCGTGGGTTCGATACCCGATGGTGTTAAAAAGGTTTTTTCCTTTATTTATTGGCATGATTGGGTAGGTTTCGAACGGCGACAGTGCACGTTCTTATTGTAGGCTGCCTGCTCGTATAGCATAGGAAACGCAGCGATTCGTGGAGTTGTAGTATCATTGCATACATAAAGGTAGCCTTTTCTAGTTTTTATACAGATTTGTTAGATGGCTAGATCAGTAACCTTACAACATAAATTTTACAAGAAAAGGTTTCCCAGTAGTGTGAGTTCTTGGCCAGCCAGTTATAACGTGTACAATTTCTTATCGTTAAAGTATTAAGTGTGGATAAATAAAGAGCTTTTTATGGCTACGCTACAAAGAGGGGTACTATCTTCAATATTGAAGATATAACATTATATACATAATTCACGTCATTTGTTCCCATTGAAGCAGGCAGAGATATTGGTCGCCCTTTTCAACAATTTTTGCAAATCTTTCGAGCTTACTTTACATTAATCAATATTTGGAGCGAAGCTCCATTTACCCCCGACTTTTGGTTACATACTGTATATCCGAAACTTTTAAACCCGAATATTATTTTACCGAAAACTATTCGCTTTTTTTTTAATTGCCATAATATTGTTTCATCGAAATTTCATATACCATATTCTTACATTCCAGATTATCGTTTGGTTTTTGTTTTTGTTTACTATCATTTTGATTAACCACTAGAACGGATTTCCGAAGAATCGAAAACCAGATATACCTTAATTCCGCAATATTGCTTTTCCGAATAATCACTATTCCAAAAAATCATTTTCCATATATTTGAAATACAGATATACTGAATGATACCTACTACTATGAATAATTTTGCAGGCATATTTTAAGTAAGTAGTATACCCCGTCTAGTAGTATACCATGCATCAGACATTTAGGTGCTCGCTCCGCTGCGCTACGCTCGCTCGTTTTATACATAATCTAACCTAACCTAACCTAACTGAATGTAACCTAACTTTTTTTTGTCTGCAGGGGGCTTTCGCCCCCCGACCCCCCCACCTGGAAAATAAAGCATCTGTGATACGTAAATTATGTGAACAGTTTTCTGAATAGTGAATTTCGGATTTGAGATATTCGAATTTTCGAAATGTTACCCCGTCTTTTATTTAAGGTTTGCAACAGAATTCCTCCTAAACGGTTGATCTGATCACAGCCAAATTTTGCACGATGGTTCAAGACTTCAAGGATAAGGTTTTAACGAAGAGAAAATTTAGATAGATGTTACTATTGAGGAATAATCACTTTTGAAAGTTTTTCATGTAAGTCGACTGCTCGCCCCAGCGAGTACTCGACAATCACTCGCCACTTCGCTCCAATTTGACATCACGAAGCATTAATGCCCACCTAGTTTTATATATCGCCATATCTTTTTACTTTAGAAGCTTGCTTTTTTGCATTATAAATAAAATACTTAAAAATTTGGGCCTAAAAAATGCCTCAAAATGGTAGGCGTCTGTAGTATGAAGAATGAAAGAGCATGGTATGGCATGATGGATGTAAACGAAGCTAGAGACGTATGTCAGGATTGTACGAAGTGGCGATCGATAGTCTCTGCCTTCCCTATATGTATGTAAAAATAAAATAGCCTTTACTTTCTACATTTCAACGATAAATTATAAATTACAATTGATTTAAAGTTTCTTAGACAACTCATAAATAAAAGATGTTATTAAAGGAAAGAAAAATTTCGAC